>BLKR01007316.1:0-39610 GCA_011170035.1 Teleogryllus occipitalis | reverse complement strand
GTTCGCCTACTCCGCGGGAGTTCGCCTACTGCGCGGGAGTTCGCCTACTGCGCGGGAGTTCTCCTACTGCGCGGGCGTTCGCCTACTGCACGGCAGTTATCCTACTGCGCGGGCGATCGCCTACTGCGCGGGAGTTCTCCTACTGCGCGGGCGTTCGCCTACTGCGCGGGAGTTCTGCTACTGCGCGGGCGTTCGCCTACTGCGCGGGAGTTTGCCTACTGCGCGGGCGTTCTCCTACTGCGCGGGGGTTCGCCTACTGCGCGGGAGTTCGCCTCCTGCGCCGGAGTTCTCCTACTGCGCGGGCGTTCGCCTACTGCGCGGGCGGTCGCCTACTGCGTAGGCGTTCGCCAACTGCGCGGGAGGTCTCCTACTGCGCGGGCGTTCGCCTACTGCGTGGGATTTCGCCTACTGCGCGGGCGATCTCCTTCTGCGCGGGCGTTCGCCTACTACGCGGGAGTTCGCCTACTGCGCGGGAGTTCTCCTACTGCGCGGGCGTTCGCCTACTGCGCGGGCGTTCGCCTTGTGAGCGGGAGTTCTCCTACTGCGCGGGAGTTCGCCTACATCGCAGGAGTTCGCCTACTGCGCGGTCGTCTGCCTACTTCCCGAGCGTTCTCGTACGGCGCGGGCGATCGCCTACTGCGCGGGCGTTCGCCAACTGCGCGGGAGTTCGTCTACTGCGCGGGCGTTTTTCCTACTGCGCGGGAGTTCGCCTACTGCGCGGGCGTTCTCCTACTGCGCGGGCGTTCGCCAACAGCGCGGGAATTCTCCTACTGCGCGGGCTCTCTCCTACTGCGCGGGCGTTGGCCTACTGCGCGGGCGTTCTCCTACTGCGTTGTCGTCTGCCTACTTCCTGGGCGTTCTCGTACGGCGCGGGCGATCGCCTACTGCGCAGGCCTTCGCTAACTGCGCGGGAGTTCTCCTACTGCGCGGGCGTTCGCTTACTGTGCGGGCGTTCGGCTAGTGCGCGGGAGTTCTTCTACTGCGCGGGAGTTCTCCTACTACCCAGGAGTTCGCCTACTGCGCGGTCATCTGCCTACTTCCCGGGCGTTCTCGTACGGCGCGGGCGTTCACTAACTGCGCGGGCGTTCGCCTAGTGCGCGTGAGTTCTCCTACTGCGCGGTAGTTCGCCTACTGCGCGGGCGTTCGCCTACTGCACGGGAGTTTACCTACTGCGCGGGCGTTCGCCTACTGCGTGGGCGTTCGCCTAGTGCGCGGGAGTTCTCTTACTGCGCGGGAGTTCGCCTACTGCGCAGGAGTTCGCCTACTGCGTTGTCGTCTACGTCCTGGGCGTTCTCGTACGGCGCGGGCGATCGCCTACTGCGCGGGCCTTCGCCAACTGCGCGGGAGTTCTCCTACTGCGCGGGCGTTCGCTTACTGCGCGGGCGTTCGGCTAGTGCGCGGGAGTTCTCCTACTGCGCGGGAGTTCTCCTACTGCGCAGGAGTTCGCCTACTGCGCGGTCGTCTGCCTACTTCCCGGGCGTTCTCGTACGGCGCGGGCGTTCCCTAACTGCGCGGGCGTTCGCGTAGTGCGCGTGAGTTCTCCTACTGCGCGGGAGTTCGCCTACTGCGCGGGCCTTCGCCGACTGCGCGGGCGTTCTCCTAGTGCGCGTGTGTTTTCCAACTGCGCGGGAGTTCGCCTACATCGCAGGAGTTCGCCTACTGCGCGGGCGTTCGCCTAGTGCGCGGGAGTTCTCCTTCTGCGCGGGAGTTCGCCTATTGCGCAGGAGTTCGCCTACAGCGTGGTCGTCTGCCTACTTCCCGGGCGTTCTTTACGGCGCGGGCGATCGCCTACTGCGCGGGCGTTCGCCAACTGCGAGGGAGTTCTCCTACTGCGCGGGCGTTCGCCTACTGCGCGGGAGTTGGCCTATTGCGCGGTCGTTCTCCTACTAAGTGGGCGTTCGCCTACTCCGCGGGAGTTCGCCTACTGCGCGGGAGTTCGCCTACTGCGCGGGAGTTCGCCTACTGCGCGGGAGTTCGCCTACTGCGCGGGAGCTCGCCTACTGCGCGGGAGTTCGCCTACTGCGCGGGAGTTCGCCTACTGCGCGGGAGTTCGCCTACTGCGCGGGAGTTCGCCTACTGCGCGGGAGATCGCCTACTGCGCGGGAGTTCGCCTACTGCGCGGGAGTTCGCCTACTGCGCGGAAGTTCGCCTACTGCGCGGGAGTTCGCCTACTGCGCGAGATTTCGCCTACTGCGCGAGAGTTCGCCTACTGCGCGAGAGTTCGCCTACTGCGCGGGAGTTCGCCTACTGCGCGGGAGTTCGCCTACTGCGCGGGAGTTCGCCTGTGCATGTATTTTTAGCTAGTTTTGGTGATGTTATTTGCTAGGTGTTATGTTTTCTTGCGGGATGTTAATACAATTTATTTATGAATTGCGTTTTATAGCTGGGTTCCTATGTCTAGTGTTAATGATGACAAATTTTATAACTTAAAAGTATACCAAATATTTACGGAACTTGAAACTAAATTATGATCTTATTTCCAATAATGTATTGATATGAGTCAAACATGTCTAATTCATTTCAAATTTGTTCTCTAGCTCATATATAATCACACGCACAATGAATAAGTTCTTCAAACATACCGTATTATATTGCATGTGTGTTATTTTATTAATTACAATTTTTACACAAGTTATGGAATCAAAAATATACATTTTTGTGAGACAAACGGTTTCGCAATCAAGGCAGAAGATGCAATTATATTTCAAAATAGTGAGAGATTGCCCGGAGCTTTAATTATAAAATTTTATCCCATTTTCCTTAACGAAAATTTCCTTTTTGCATACGTTCTTTTCAAAAAATCATTTGCGCCTCGACAGGTGTTGCGCTTGCCTTTTTATTTGGCAAGTGTGGCGTTAATAGTTTACGCTAGTAAAGGCGCTTTTGGCACATTAGGTTTTGCACATTCTTCGTTAGGAAAGAAGGTTGGTCCGATATCTGTGACGTAACTGTCTTTGCCTCCAAAGTGTCGTTAACCGAAACGTCCTTAAGTTTGAATTCAGTCGGCGATGGCTTTTGGATTCTGGTTACGTAGCTAAATATAATTAAACACATGCTGTAGATTAAATCAAATGATGAATTCAGTCCCTGGTAGATACTTTTTTGTAATATCTGCTATCAATATCTGGTAAATGCCACAGGAGATCTTAAGAAACTGGTCAAAAACCATGTACCATATTTCTTTCCTCCTATAATCCTGATTTTTCAATTTCTTGTAAATATCCCCATCATCCACGGAGGCAGAAAACCCATGTTTTGGGTTGTATGTAAACTAATTCTGAAAAGGGGCGAATATAGAATATGGAAGGGGATATACTTCTTTTCTCCCATACTGTGCTTGGAGTAGTTAGGAGGTAAGCATTTTAAAGGATGTGAGTTCGAACCCAGAAGCTATGGATAAGAGGTGGAAAAAACCGTTTTTGTTTATCGCTCGTTGGTTGCTAACTGTGAATCGTTAGAAAAAAATGGGAAAATGGACGTTTATTTAATTTCATCCATCATGTTTGTTTTAATTTCCACATATATTTTAAGGCTATCACCGGCGATAATTATTATTTTTTGGTATAAAATTACTCCCACACGTACGAGTATTGCGTTTTTCTCTCTTCCTCCGCAGTCTTACGTTTTACTGTGAAAAATATCTGATAGTAAATAAAAGTTGTAGAGCATTTTAATTTCCTTTGAATGCTTTGTATTCTATTATATTTTAATGTTATGTATACTTGACAGAGCCAGAGTTTAACAAATGTCAGTAATTAAGGATAATTTGCATTTACTGACAGTGTAATATATAAGTGGGTTAGATATCAGTGAAACACATGACGTTTCGACCTCACTAGTGGAGTTTTGGGGAAAACTCTTTGCTGTAAGTGAGTCGCCAAAGGTTTTTAGTTGGTTGTGCATAAAAATATTTAGTAAGTATTTCTACATTAATGGAATAGATAGAAAATCATGTACATTTTCGTGAATCCAACATATTCTTCGTTATAGTTATAGGAGTTATGAGATAAGATGCACACAAATGTTCCTATTACTGAATATGTGACAAGCAAAATGTGAATTGGACCACCTACAGTTTTAAGATGGGAAATTATCACGAAACAAGAGATTACTCCTACTTTCCTAGTCACTAACATTGCAGTAAAAACTTCTTGCTAGTCTTTACGATTACTCTCACCAAAAGTAGGGACAACGACCTGAAGAATTACCGGAAATAGGAATTGGTCAGAATTGATAATTATATGAAAGAGTCAAACATTTACAGAATAATAAAAATACAAGGCTAAATATACTTTTCGGCCTAGTAAACATGCTTACCAAACTGAAATGTGGTTATTGATGGAGGATGTCTCTCATTAAAAGTAATTCGGAAGACAATATGCTCAGTTCCTACAATTTGTGAGGGATGCGTCAAATTCGTGCACTGTAATATTCGACGTATAGAACTCAGCAAAGAGCATTAAGTGAAGAGCATTTGATTGATACACTCGGCAAAGAGCATTTGTAGGACTGGTACGAACTAGCAAATGTAATAGGTAGTAGATATATATCGAACTTACGTTGAACAAAGAATCTCCTTCGGAAAAGCTTAATAAAGCAAGACTGATTGATCTTTTTTAAGAACATTGTCATATAGGTAAGACTAAGACTCCCAACACACATAAATACTAACTATTGCTTCAATTTTTCTTATCAGCCTAACATATCTATACAGGTAGTGTAGTTGACAATTAGACTTTGGTTCATCTCGTAATGTTATAGAAATCTTATATCCACACTCTTAAAAGGCATAAATGCCGAGCAATGATAAATAAAATTTTAAAATAAGTATATTAAGACTGATAGTGCTACTGGAATCTTAACTCGATTAAAATTCCTCATTCCCCGAGTACACATATTATGTGCACTTTCGTTTTCCCAATGTGTTTCGCACATTTCTTACATATTGGAACCCATTTCCACAGAGTGCAAACTTCGACGCGGCGTCACCTGGACAGCCAAGCTATAGAGCTCATTTGTTTATCTCTGAGTGCCTGAATGGTGTTGGTGTATTCAGTATAAAACGGTAAACAAGGTAGTCGTTTGAAAAGGTGGAGTCAAAACCGGTGAGTGAATTTATTTTTTTCTTCCAAAATAACCAAGTTTGCTTTCTAATGCATTAAACTTAAAGAAAATGGTACAGTAAATGCCTAACATTCATGTAATTAAAATTTATGAATTTTTCTAAACGTTGTCGCCGTAATTTTTCTGATACATACATGTGTAACATAGATACGCAGCAACCCATTTCGCCCACTTCGTACATATTGGAACCCATTTCGACAGAGTGCAAAATTTTATAGACCCAGTCATGGAGTTCATTTGTTTATCTCCGAGCTGAAGGAAAAATTAGGAATTTTCGCAGAGTCCGTGTCTGTGTCTCTGATGCGACGGAGGAAGGCTGAGAAACGGATTTCGCAGTAACATTAGATGTGCCGCTTTTTCAACATTAAAAACCAAACACGTATGCCTGGCTTTTTTAAAATATTTTTTCAACAAATCTTCTGGTTTTCAAGGCATCATGTCTGGACAACATTGAACTTGAAAGTGCTTCTAGGTCTTCTATAAATTGTTTTGTTCGTAACAAACCACGGTGTTACGCATAAGGATTATGTTGGAATCTTCCAAGAATCTTTGTTTGATTCATGTAGGTTCTCCGTAATTTTATACTGTACGCTTCAGTAGCAATACTATGTTAAATAGAGGGAACTGCGACCTTCGGTTGAAAAGCGATGGCAATATTTTTTTTTCAGTTTAGATGTATTCGTTCTTTAATTACATGAGTTTTCCAATCGTAGCCTGACTATAAGACAAGTCATTTTACATTTGTGACCTCGGAAATTTCTGTATCGTTTCTACTAACATCTGGGTACTGTTATCTTCTTAATGAGAATGTAATATAATTTGGTATAGTTACATTTATAGATGCTCCATGTTTGTTGTTACATTATTCAATTTCATTCAAGTGTGCTTGTAGATGCTGTGAAGTACAGTAAAGATCATCACCTGCTGCGAGGATTGCCGTGTCCTCCACAAATGTAACGATTGTAGTGCAGTCTGAAATGAGCAAGTGGGGGCGGATATTTTCCTTCGCAGACGAGTTTTTTCTTTCTGTAAATTTATTTCCGCAGCATTTCCTTTCTGTAGGATTCTCAGAGTAATAACAGTGTACTTGCTCCTTGCTCGTTGCATGGGATTTATCTGTTCGACTTCTGATTCTTTGCCCTTCGGAAAATTGTTTTAGAAATTAAATTTTTGCTTTGTGCGTAGGAAAATCATATATGAGAATATCATACATGCCTAAATGCCCATTTTATTTTATTGAGATTCGGAACAGCCTGTCCCTTAACAGGGGTACTCTTAGAGGGAGTTCTTACCACTGACTATTGAAGTCATGATCTTATCAATAAAAAACGAAAAAAAAATCGCGAAATTTGAGATCGTGAGTGTGATCTGAATAATTAACAACAATCAACTAGCATTATTAATAGTAAGTGTACCCTACGAAGTATATTCTTTCGTTTAAATAGGTAGAAAAATACACATGAAAGCTGAAAAAAACAACTTAAAGTCGCTGTTATTTCCATTGAAAATCTTCTAGAAAATCGATGGAACGCAAACACTAAATTCAATACTTATTGTTTCGCAGCTAATTTGAAAAAAAAACTTTTAATATATTATATGGAAATTACGCTCTTAATAGATGTAATAAGTGCAATATTGAGTGAAATACTAAACACTACATACACGTACTTGCCGACTGCACGTCTATGTTGTATCCCGTTATAGCAATTGTTCTAGCTATCGTTAGCTATTGTTATAGCTATCGTTATAGCTATTGTTATGGCTATTGTTCTGGAACATTAAACTATTCAATGCCGATGGAATTCAGAACTGAAGAGATTATAGGACATCTATTTTGTAGAACGCTCTATAGGTTGTGTCCTGTGAAGCCTTCGTCATAAATCCGTAAATATAATTTCCTAAAGGCTCTCAACATCCCAAGTATTTTCATTCCATTATTAATTTTACATCCTATTTTTCTTTCAGTATTTATTTTCATTAAATTTTTGTTTACCCTCAAAATGTTGTCCCATGCCATTCTATTTTTTTGTAATACTCTTATAATAAATCTTTTGTTTACCTTACTGTTTTTGAAATACTTCCTGCAATTCATTTAAGTTTTATTTTTATTATTCGAGTACATTTTTATTCTACGTTTTGAATATTTTCCTTTTTTCACGTTGCTGGATTTACCCACCACATTAGAGTTTCATGCACTTAGTATGATAACTTTACTTCGCATTTAGCTTATTCAACTCGCGTAGATTAAGAATCTGCGTTATATCAACTGATTAAATTCAATATAATTTTGCCTAAAGAAGAACAGAGAAAACTTCCAAACACGTAAACGATAAATTATGAATCCTGTTTACTTTGTTTATGTTCGTTCATTTTATATTTTATGAAAAAATAGTTTACTTATTAGTATTTAGGATTAACCATATTTCCAAAACATCTATTGAGTCTCGTAAATGGCGAGATTTGTTATTGATGGATTCTTTAGTCTTTGTGGCTATTACCAAAGTGAAATCTATTTCTACCAACTATGTTTTCTCCCAAATGAGTTGGCGCAGAAACGTCGTTAGCTAATTATATTTTGCAGTGTATTTTGTACATTTCCTTATATCCTATAATCACACTTCCGTTATTAAGCAGCATATTGCGAACAATTTACTTTGCACGAGACCTTAACGACTTCCAAACATTCAATGAACTTCATTCCCGATAGAGCATAAATATAAATTAAACACGAAATAGATAGTAGGATGGAATCTAACAATTACTAAAGTTACATTTCTTAATCTTCATCAAAATAATTTTCAATGGTTTGCATTTATTCGGCGTCTTCCTACAACTACAATATACAAAATAAGGATTTTCGTCTCAAAATACATTTGTTCTCTATAATTAGTTCTTTCGTTATTGCCAAAGTAAAAATCTTTTAAAATGTTGGCAGTTTTCGCGCATTGTTGAGTGCAGTATGCCCGACAGGAATCCCATCGAACATTTGCGAACATAGTCGAGATGTCAGTTCGTGCACACAATCCTGCACCGGCAACACTTTGCAATTACGTGCAGCCCCAGGAGCATCATGGATCAATATTTCTGCAGGGAACTTCCAAGAAACTTTCGGAAACTTTCCGAAGAAAACTCCTATTACAGAGCTGATGAAAAAAGTGTTTAAATCTAGTTGCTAAGTTTAGAAAAAATCCTCTAACCCGTGGTGTAGCCAGAATCCATGTTTTGTGAGTCTTTAATACAGAAAAATTGAATGACGCCGAAACGTCTGTCTGTCTGTGTTTTCGCCTGTCTGTCTTTCCGCCTGTCTGTCTGTCTTTCCGCCTGTCTGTCTGTCTTTCCGTCTGTCTGTCTGTCTGTCTGTCCGTCTGTCTGTCTGTCTTTCCGTCTGTCTGTCTGTCTTTCCGTCTGTCTGTCTGTCTTTCCGTATGTCTGTCTTTCCGTCTGTCTATCTGTCTTTCCGTCTGTCTGCCTGTCCTTCCGTCTGTCTTTCTGTCTGGCTTTCCGTCTTTCTGTCTGTCTTTCCATCTGTCTGTCTTTCCGTCAGCTACAGAAACTGAGACGATTGTAAACGAAACCTACAATTTCCTTTTGCCACGACCGTGAATCGAACCCAAGATCGCTAGTGCTTGTTCGCTGCCCACAAACTATCTTCGTTTCTGTTGTATCATCATTACCAGTAATGGAAGAACTTCACTTTGCACTATTAAATCAGAACTGTCACGTTCATAAGTGATTATTTCTATTTTGTTCGACTGCACAGTCGTAAAGAAGGCTAAAATGGTTGGCTTGGAAGCTTTATATCTGTCCACGCAACGCTCAAGACACTTGACGGTTTATTAGTGAAGTCATGTTTGCTCCGTAAGGTCACACGAGTATTCTACGCTAGATGTTATCGTTCCTAATTTCGACGATATATTTAATTTAAAGAAAATGTTTTGGGGTCTTTGGTTCTCACTTCATGTCTGGTGGGCTATCATCTTGATGTACACACACCACGAACTCTTCGAACTAGATATCAGCGCAGATCATCTTTTATTATTATTATTATTATTATTATTATTATTATTATTATTATTATTATTATTATTATTATTATTATTATTATTATTATTATTATTATTATTATGAAATAGGTGGATTACTTATACACATAAAAATTTCTTGAACTAGAGTATGAAGTAATATTTATTATCTATAAAACAGATATACTCAAAAAATATTTTGTAATAATAAGTCACAAATATTATAAGGTTCAATTAGTAATTTAAAATTAGAAATCTAAATAAGCAAATAAATTTAAAATCGTAAGAACAAATTAATAATTCATAAAAACATAAATTTTACCTCTGCATATTTGTTATGTACAACGAAATTAACTTTAAAATGTAGGTGAATGAGGAGAATTAAGTGTACCAGTAAAAATTTGTTTATGCTGAAATCTTAAACAAGTGTTCGCCGCTGATGTTTTGAATCTGAAGTAAATGAAAGTAAAGCTACATGATATCTCGATGTTCACTTTTAAAATATCCGAAATGCAAATTTCTGTGGTAAATGTGATTAATGATTGTCTACTAATTGTCAATAGTGCGATGTGGAGTTACACTTTCAATGAACTACCTGAGAGAAAGCCTCATAGAAATGCATAAATAGGAAGAATTGGAAATCACCTGGGTTGAACAATTAAAATAATAAGAGAAAGTTTTAAGATGTATGCATTTAATTCAAATGAAGTAAAAATCTCTTGGAAATGAATTGATACAGGCCAAAACACTTTACTGTTATTAAATATGAACATTTTTAATCGAAAAATACTTCAAAAATAATAAAACTAGGCCTTAAATAAAAGAAATAAAACTAAAATGTTAACAGTTTTTGTTTTAGCAAGGCATAAGAAATACTGATTAACTGACTCAGCACGAGCCCCGTACATTTTAACAAAATACATTGAATGGGGAGCACATGAAAAATAAAATACAATAGTTGGACACTTAATTCGTACAAGTGTTATATTATTCCAAGCAGACATTATACATTACAATATATGTTGTAGGATTTAAGGAAGGCTATATCCAAACAATTAACATATAATATGAAGTGTTAAATTAAAACCATAAAATTATAGATGATACTTTCTTTGTTGCCTACAATAACATGATTATAAAATCCATTCATCTTTTCCAAATGAGAAATATAAAACTAGAATCTTTAAAATGATATTTATTTTTTTGTGTAAATACTAGAATAAATAAATTACACGGAGCATCGATATGAGGGCGATGTTTTGCTGTGTTCGATAATAAATTACAAACAAATAAATTCGGGTCTCCGATTGTGGCATTTCATTAGTATTTCTCCTGACTTCCTAAGACAGTAAAAAATAGTCTTAACATTTTATTTTCTTTCATTTTATTTATTGTGTTTTTTTATTTTTAATATACTTTTAATGTTTCATTCAAATTAAATAAGAGTGCGTTCTGTAGTAATCAACAAAACACATCTAGACTCATGGCGAGATAGATTACATGTGCTCCAATAAAAACAACAAATCATTAAAACAGTTAAACTTTGTCATTAGAAGTAGCAATACTAGATACAGCTTGGAATATATTTTCTCTAAAGGCACTCGGTAATTAGTGTGCAAGTATTCGCAAAACTTATATTTCCCCATAACGTAACTTCGCTTCGTTTTCCTTTGAGCCTCTTAATTATGATAAACGGTAATGTTTAAGTGAGCTTGCGAGAGTGAGAGGAGGGCACAATTTTCCCTTCAAGCTACTTCATGTCCCAACTTACCATAGCTGCAAATACAATTAGAGCTCTTCACTTTTGCATCTGCTGACGCCAGTTGAGCCTTTGTCACAATATGTTCGATCCAGAAATTCTCCATTGTAGCTACAATCACACGATAATATTTCACACAGACACACTCCTAAATAGAACTCGTGTCTGATTAGCTAATTTTCTAGAAATTCTTCTTTCGTGTAACCCGTCCTCGATAGGTACAGTGTCCGTTGCTACCCAATGGCGGTAACATTCACTATTGTTATTCACTATTGCATGGCTCCCAAATACCTATGCTAAACAATCTATGATAAAATGCATTGCATCAAAACATATTCTGAGAAGCCGTGTTATTGAAATAAGGAGCTCTTGTATTAAAGATTGTTGACTAAGTCACGTTACGTACGTTATATTGCTCCTACGACATCTCACATTAAAGGAAGTACTTTGAGTGCCGCATTATTTGGGGTACTTGAGCAGAGAGTCGTGACGCACTATGTGCACAAGCTTTCTGACGTGGTTTCTTCTTCGATTTTTAATTTTAACATCTTAGTTTATGTAAAAGTGCAAGGTGCCAACGAACGCTATGATTCTGCGTTTCTTGGGTCGCCATTAAAAGTGGATGGTAGTGGATGATTCCATTATCACTTTGAAGCCTGGTTCGCAATTTTTGCTTTTGATCTGAAATGAGAAGAAATAATGAAATATTTAAGAAATGGCGTAAGACACGTTTAGAAATTTTTACCATTTTTGAGTTACGAAGTTTTCAAACAGTTGAAATGAAAAGTTATGTTGTTACAAAAAAAGATTTCCAAGACAATTTTGGAAACCTGCCCCACGCGACCATTTGGATTTTGATGAAATAATGTATGCCAAGTTTCACATGTCACAAAGGAACTTTTGTTAAGTTGTAGCTTTGTAGGTGAAATATTCTTTTAGATAGTGCGGTTTATTTCACCCTGTGAAGCGTCATTGTTCAGTACCTATGCATTTTACTGCTTTGGGAAACAGAATTTCCTTCTTTGTTATTGCTGAACAACTGAAACTGAGCTTCCTTTCAACATTTTCGTTCTTTTCGATGGAAATATTATATTTTGTTTGTTAATATAGTGGGTAAATTGCCGCAAGTAACCGAAAAAGAATTTGCTTTAATCATAAATTTAATTTTACCTTCTGAAGAAATGGTAAGACCTAGGATAAATGAAATTATGCATTTAGAATCAATGTATATTGTAAGCCAAATTTCAAAGTTAATATTTGGAAACTATTTCATATTAAAAGCTAGAATATTTGAACATTCATTTTTCGGCTAAATATTTACAAATTACCCACTGTTTATGAATAAATGAAAAGTTTGTGTTTTTTGTTCAATTGAATAAAGGAAAAACTTTTAAAAGTATGCAAAGTTTCTTCTGTATATCAACTATGAAAAAGAAAACCATTTCTCGAAATTGTCAAAATGTAATAGTACTGTACTATGATTTTGCCGGGGTCAAACAAACCGCAATATTTCCAAAACTATTTTACCTATAAATCAAAAACTTCACAAATATTTCTTTCGGGCACGTGAAACATGTGATACAAAACTTCATCAAAATATAATCGTTTTTGCAGAGAACTTTTCCAAAATTTGCTTCGAATGAACCCTCGAGACCACTTCACATGTTCACAAAAAGCACCTTAACTCAAAACGGAGTGAGATATCAAAAGTGTGTGGAGAAATTTTATTGCTTTTCATTTAATATCAAAAACAATAGTATCGAACCGCCATTTTCAGAGATAATGAAGTTTACATTCGAGTATTTCTGTCATTATTAATGGGGTCAGAGAAGCCCGACCACTGCATTTGATGGCACTGCATTTTAACATTCACTATGGTGTTGTAATTATTAACACTAAAGAACAAGATTTTTACCTCCAGAAAGGTAGAGTGCGCATCGTACTGCTTCATTAGTAAATTATAAATATCACTTCATATCAAGTTCCAGCTTTTAAGTATACATTACCTTTATATCGTATCAGACCGTATTTTGCTATTAATACAAATACATTTAAATTGCGTCTGTAAGGTACGTAGAATCAATACGTATAAAATCTACTTAAAAATACAATATTTGTTCAGTACATCTATGCCAGTTTCATGAAGTATCATAATACTTTGGCTTTCGATTTGTTTTACCCCTTCTGTATTCCAAGATTGCCGTGTGTATTCTCGCGCCTGGTAGTCGCGCTCAATTACGAATAGGTCTTTGTGGCCTTAGTGAATGTTTTGAAATCAATTAATGTGCACCCTCCTACTACGGATCATTAATCGAAAGTATTATTGTAGCCCCTTACCATAACGTAAGTATACAAACATGCAACAGATGGGGTTGTCAGATTCCAAGTCGATGTCATGCGGAACTGCACCCACAGTGTGCGTGAAGTGCGTGTCTGGTTTGCGTGTGCCTTAAATGTACAAATACATTATAGTTCTGTGGTTTATATAAAGTGAAATTCGCCACATGATTTCTAGAATTGAATCGGTGCGATAAAACGCAAATAGTCATTTCACATCGAAATTGATCATTGAAAAACAACCCCATAACTTCTGTTACGGTTGTGGAAAATTTACAACCAAATTTCAAAGGAAAAAATATATTAAAATACGAAGTTGTGTATTGTTTGCACTTTTGTAGTGTTTGTGATGAGGACACTCCATGGGCTCCTCAATTGTGATGTGTCACCTGTACAACGAACCTTAACTTGTGGTTGTGTGGAAAAATCAAATTATTTTCATTCGCTCTACCACTGTTGAGGAGAATACCAACAAACCATTTTAATGTCGGCATAGTATTGCACGAATATCCCTATTCCATTTTTAACTTGTTCTTACCTCATACGAAGCATTCTTATACAATTTTGTAGTAGTATAATGAGTGACAATGTAGAAACTAGAATAGGGTTTTATTTATTTCAAATACTGAATATGTTTAAATTTTTGAACTTTCTGTCATAGAAACTTTTTATAATTATTTTCGAAAACATCGTTATTGTTTCCTATGCCATCAACTACTTTCATCATGGAGGTTTGAAAAAATGGTTTTGCAAGTGTATTTTCAAAAGTGCAAATTCAATTAGAACTAGAATTAATAGTTTTTCCATGCAGTCCCCTTCTTAATTTGAATCTTCGTCAATGAGAATAGTTTAAAGGTGGTGATATTTCAATGATTTAAAAAAATACAGATACTATTATTCAGCTCCTGAAGTTCATGTTGTTTTGGGGAGTCTAAGAAGATTATCAAAAGAAAACAATCGATTTTAATCGTAATGAAGTGATGAACGGTATTTATTATGTTTTACACTTGATGTGTGGTTCCCTTTGAAACTTTAATTTTTTTATTCGAATCATTTGGACTTAGGTAATTTGTGACTTATTTTTTTCGTTTTGCTCCGAAAATATTAGAATAATGATTCTTAACGTAAGAAGGCGTTTCTTGTTGGTATTTTCTTCGAAAGTATAAAGTTATGGTCCTTCACAGGAATCCGTGTGTGTAAAAATTATACACATTTTCAAACGTCATTTACGCTTTTTACCTTCTAATAGTTTTGAAATTGATCTTTCTTTGTTCTTAACTAACATTTGAAAATATAAGAAGTTATTTTTAGGATGGATGGATGGATAGGTGGATGACACGGTTACCAAAAACTTCATTCTTCAAAAAAAAAAAAAGTCAATGAGAATATTTTAAAGGTGGTGATATTTCAATGATTTAAATAAAACAAATACTATTATCCAGCTCCTGAAGTTCATGTTGTTTTTGAGAGTGTACGATGATTAAAAGAAAACAATCGATTTTAATCGTAATGAAGTAATAAACGGTATATATTATGTTTTACACTTGATGTGTCGTTCCCTTTGAATCTTTAATTTTTTTATTCGAATCATTTGGACTTAGGTAATTTGTGACTTCATCTGAAGTATTTTTTTTTCATTTTGCTCCAAAAGTATTAGAGTAATGATCCTTACCATAAGAAAGGCGGTTCTTGTTGGTATTTTCTTCGGAAGTATAAAGTTATGGTCCTTCACAGGAATCCGTGTGTGTAAAAATTATTCACACTTTCAAACGTCATTTATGCTTTTTATTCTTATCTTCAAATAGTTTTGAAATTGATCATAGTTTATTCTTAACTAACATTTGAAAATACAAGATGTTACTTTTAGGATGGATGGATGGATAGTTGGATGACAGTTAACAAAAACTTCATTCTTCAAAAAAAGCTTTTCAAACCTTACCAAAAGTTTATAGAAAAAAATTGGAGCCATTTTAGAGAAAATACAGTTTTTGTTATATTTTAAAATTGCAGTTATTGCACGCACTAATGCACGCAAACTACTAAAATTTCGAAAAATATCTACGTGACCTAATTGAAATAACCGTTTATGTACAACAAATTTCATCTGAAAAAAAAATCCATGTCTTCAATTTTGTAGTTGTAGGAAGACTCCGGAAAAAATTCATACTTCTGGAATTTTCGAAAATTCATAGTTAACCGTGAAATTCTGATCTATGCCACCTTTGTAAGTGTATGGTCTTCCAAGAAATTTAAAGAAAAAATTTGGTTCTGGTCTTACAAGAAATTTAAAGAAAAAATTTGGAGCCGTTTTTGAGAAAATTTTGAATATGTCCGGGGAACGTCATGTAAAGTAACCCCAAAATTTAAAGAATGTTTTTCAAAATTTCAAAGTCTGAACTAGAGCCAGATCGACATAAGATTCTTCAACTTGGAAAAGATCGTAAATGTGCTTTAGGTGCTAGTAGTGTATACAGACGGACTGACGGACGGACGTTTTGCTTCCAATTGGATTTCCGGCATGAATGCCCCCATAAAACAGGGATTCGGGCTACACCACGTGTTAGAGAATTTTTTCTCTTATATTAGCATCTGGTTTTATGCAGTTTTTCTCCACTAGAACACGGCAATGAATTATTTTTCGCCGAAAACCGCCGTCTTTTTGCGCAGCATTACATAACTTTCTCTATACTACGTAATTACTCAGTATATACTTACGTTGACGAGAAAGTAAAAAGTAGTTAGCTAAACATTTTTTATGGAAATAATCTTTTAAAAACTCAGCATTGTTCTTACATTATTACTGCGTGATGTCTCTTTCAGGTAGGCCATATGAAGACGCGTGATGTTCTCACAGTCCCACGCGTCTGCTTCAGGTATCTTAGTGGTGGAAAGTGCGCGTAAGCGACTGAGATCATTTTCACCTTCAGGTGCGAAAAGAATCACTGACTTTGCCGATCGTGATTTTTAACCTTAATATTGGAGAAACATTTGTGATCGCTAAGTGTAACATTCAATGAGAGTGCTTCACGTTGCAGTGATGATTGCTGGAAGTGGATATTGATAGTTTGTACGATGTCTTCTCTTGCGTCTAGTCGGGCTGCAAAACTAGTCCTGAATAGCAATAGATGAAGCTTTTACTACCGATGGGAAAGTTGTATGGTGCAAAGTGTGCATCAACTTATACTCTCCAAATGATTTTTAAGACGTTTGTATTAATTTTAAAATTTCTTTAGGATTTTTTAAAATGTAATTCCGTATTATTTTGTGTTTTATAAAAAGTGAATTTTAATATTACATCTTTCTTGTGTGCATCAACCTATCCTCTCGAAATTATTTTTAAGACCTTGTATTATTTTTAAAATTTCTTTAGGATTTGTTTATAAATGTAATTTCGTATTATGTAGTGTTTTATAATAAGTGAATTTTAATATTACATATTTCTTACGATTTTACATTTTATTAATATTGTTACTGTTTTTATTACATATTTATGTACATATTTTGGCGTTTTATACTTCATATTTTTCCGGTCTCTAGTTATAACACTCGAATTAACGTGTATTATGATTAGATAAATTATTTCCATTTCTAGCATTCTTATATATTTCAAATACCCAAATAACGTGCTTCTCATGAAACGTTTCCTGGGTCGGCGGTGCAATAAAAATCATGTGATTTTTCAGCATTCCTTGTAATCTACGGAAGAGTAGTCAGCGAACTGAAAACTTTAGACTTGTCCAAGTAGAAAACCTATTTTCGTAAACGGATATTCAAAAATATCAAAAAGAATTTTGTCTATTCTGCGAAACTTACAGATTCGAAAAATCCACTGACTGATAATCTTTTGCGTGATCTGGCAGTTCTAGCGTGAAAATACAGTGTGTTAGAGACCAAAAACTGCGCGTTTACAATTGTTGAATAAATGAGAAAGTGAAAATATACGAATGATCTTCTATAACGCGATTTATTGTATTATATTGAATGTTTCTCCATTATAATGTACGATATAATGAAAGTAATGCATGATATTTCTTTGATGACAATTCTACCGTGAGAAAAGCTGGAATCTGTTATCACAATTGAATATTTTATGTTATACTCAATGATATTTTAATAATTTTACTTTTCTGTTATTTTAAACTCAAAACTTGTTGTTAATCATAATGTCGGTTCCATTATTATAACAAAAAAGCTTCATTGTTTTGGACAACTGAACAATTTTCATTACACATTTGTAATAAATACTAAACTAAATGCACAGAACTGTTCAGCCAGTTTCAAAGTGTACTTAAAGTCAATGTGATTTAGTGACGGGGAAATGATAAAATCGTTTTTATTTTTTCAACTACAGCTCAACAATCGAAACTAGTTGTGATACGGAATGGAAAATTTCATGTTTTTAGTAAGTTTTCTAAATTCTTTGGTTCGGGTGAGCTTTAGTCTTGCCCTATACTCTTTTATTTTCCTTATACATTGGATTTCTTTATGCTCTAAGAGTTCAAATTATGAAAAATTTCAACCTTAATAAGTAATTGGCCAAAATGCAAGTTTTTACCTCATAAGACATAACTCTTAAACGTTGATATATTCTGATAATCCTTTTTTTAAATGAATCATAATTTGTCTACTCTATGGAACAAAGTAGAATGCCATAGGTACTAAAAATGCTATAGGTGAAAACTAAAGAGACAAGATTTGATTAGTGAAAAATGTTTATAAATTTATTAACCAATTCGATCAGGTTTTTTGTCCAATTTCCCTGATTTTTTGAGTAAATGCCGAGATGGACCCTTATTTTGCTTCTGCACATAAATGTAACTTCAATATCTGTGCAAGTCTTCTAGAATTCAGTGGGAAATATACTTATTCAAATTATCGTTCTACACGTCGCTGCAAGAAGTATTATTTCTTCATGAAGTGCCTAAATTTATTGCTGATTTGCCCTCGGAAATATATTTTTTTTCATCGGATCGAATACTTTGGTTAACAGATCTAGTAAAAAACCCTCATTTTCTTAGTATTCAAAATTCAATAAGTATATAACTTAGGAATGGAATCTGAGAATTTTGAAAATGTGCGAAGAATTCACTTCTTTCCATAGAACGTCACAACCAATTTTTAACTGTTTTTGACGTAAAATCAATATTCTGGTCGTTTTAGTTCAGTTCAACTGAAACTTTTCTAATATCAATTGTTTATGATTCATGTATGACATGTATGAATGTGCTGAAAATTTCCAATTTAGGAAAATGCATCTGAAGGTCAGTTGAGGGTCACTTCAGAAGAAAATTCCTTGATAGTTGACACTCGCTCAAAAACTGAGACACGTAGAAAGATATGGTTTAATTCCTTTAAAGGACAATGAAACAAAGCTTATGACTCCATAAAAATTGAAAAATATGAAATTTCTGTACACCACTCGCCAGAACTTCGTCGCTAATAGTCTTGCCCTGGCGTCGGGTCGGGGCCCTCTTATAGACCGCTGGGGCTGGCGGCCCGCCGACTAGCTGCGGAGTAGGGGCGGTGGCGAGTCCCTACTCGCTCTATCAGGCGTGACGGCCGTGCGCGGTTAGCCCCGGCCGGCCCGCAACGGTCGCCTTCCTCTCCAGCCGAGGGCGGTGGCGCCCCGCTGACGTAGCTCGGCGACAGGTCTTTCAACTGCGCGCGGGCGGTCACGACACCCTCCGCGCCCAATTGCGTCGTGTACGGCGCAAATCGCACCCTCCTTGTGCTCCTCCTGGGTCGTAACTCCATCCTAGACGGTTCCTCTGCGCCTCCGTTGGTTGGCTCGTTGTCGCCTCCTGCGGAAGACTCCTCTGTGTCCGGGTCTCGGGTGCCCGATGCAGTTGGTTCCTGTGGAGCGTAAACCATTTCTCCCATTACTTTACGCCTGTAATCTTGGGCCGATACCTGGGGCAGTGAATCAACCGTGCTGAGGTTAACCCGAGGTCTAATCTGCCCTTGATGGCGTGTAACCATCTTACTTTCCGTTCGGACCAAGTAAGTTCTACTTCCCCTTCCGTAATGATTCCCGGAACCCATGCTAAGGATCTCTTGAAAGATGTGCAATAAATTTTGTCACCCACCTGGTATTTCGCCTGTGTTCCCACAGACCTGCAAGGATCCACCGGACTCAGGAGGGACAACAATGTCCGCGGCTGTCTTCCGTGAAGTACCTCGGCCGGGTTCCTGCCGTCTGCGCCCGGCAACGTGCGGAACGTGGCCAGGACCCGAAGTAGTGCTCAGGACCTGTGTGTCCCTGCTGCGCGCGCCTTACACATCGCCGTCTCAATGTCCGGACGAAGCTCTCCGCCTCCGCGTTGGATTGTGGGTGCAAAGGCGGCGCGCAGACGTGCTGTATACCATTGCTGCTACAGAACCTAGCAAAATATTGGGATGTGAATTTGGTTCCGTTGTCCGAGACCATTGTGACCAGAAGCCCGCCAGTCACGAAGATTCTTTGCAGTGCGTCGATCGTATGCAACGACGTTGTGCTGGCCATCTCCACTACATAGGGATATTAGACATAGCGTCCCCCACAACCTTCCACATTTTATCCCAAAATGCCCCAGCAAAGTCTATATGCACCCGTTCCCATGGTTCAGTAATCTCGGGCCAGGATACCAAGTCTTTGTGTGGTGCGCTCTGGTTCACCTGGATAGCTGCGCATTTTCGCATCGCGGGCGTCAGCCTACCACGTGGGTGATCGCCTATTGCGCGGGCGTTCGCCAACTGCGCGAAAGTTTGTCAAATCCTCGGGCGGTCACCTAATCCGGGGGCGTTAGAGTACTGCGCGGCTGATCGCCTACTGCACGGTCCCAATGCGCGGGATTTCGCCTAATTATGAGAAATTCGCCTACTGCGCATGCGTCAGCCTACAGCGTGTGTCATCGCCTACTGCACGGGCGTTCGCCTACAGCGCGGGCGATTGCGTACTGCGCGGGCTTTTCCCTACTGCGCGGGCGTTCACCAACAGCGCTCGCGATCGCCTACTGCGCGGGCGTTCGCCCACAGCGCGGGCTTTCGCCCACTTCGCGGGCTTTCGCCTAGTATTAGGAAATTCGCTTACTACGCGGGTGTCAGCCTACCGCGTGGATGATCGCCTACAGCGCGGCCGTTCACCTAGAGCGCGAGCGATTGCTTGCTGCGCGGGCGATCGCCTCCTGCACGGGAATTCGCCCACTGCGCGGGCTTTCGCCTAATATTCGGAAAGCCGCCTACTGCGCGGGAGTCAGTCTATCGCGTGTGTGAACGCCTACTGCGCGGGCGTTCGTCTAAAGCTCGGGCAATTGCCTACTGCGCTGGCGTTTGTCTACAGCGTTCGCGATCGCCTACTGCGCGGGCGTTCGCCCACAGCGCGGGCTTTCGCCCACTGCGCGGGCTTTCGCATAATATTCGGAGAGCCGCCTACTGCGCGGGCGACACCCTACCGCGTGTGTGAACGCCTACTTCGCAGGCGTTCGTCTAAAGATCGGGCAATTTCCTACTGCGCCGGCGTTTGTCTACAGGGCTCGCGATTGCCTACTACGCGGACGTTCGCCTACAGCGCTGTAGATCGCCAACTACGCGGTTGTTTGCCTACTGCGCAGGCGTTCACCTAGTTTGCGGACGTTTGTTTACTGTAAAGACCATCACCTACTGCGCGGGCGATCGCCTACTGTGCTGCAGTTCGCTTACAGCGCAAGCAATTACCTACTGCGCGGGATTTTGCCCACTACGCGGTCAATGGCCTAATATTAGGAAATACGCCTACTGCGCAGGTGTCAGTCCACAGCGTAGGTGATTGCCTTCAGCACAGGCGTTCGCCTACAGCGCTCGCGATCGCCTTCTACGCAAGCTTTGGCTTAAAGAGCAGGCTTTCGCCCACAGTGCGGATTTTCGCCTAACGCGCCAGCGTTTCCCCACTCCGCATGTGTTCCCCTACTGCGTGGGCGATTGCCTACTGCGCGGGCGTTGGCCAGCTGCGCCGGCGTTTCCCTACTGCACGGGCGTTCGCCTAAAGTGCCGGCGTTCGCCTAAAGCGCAGCCATTCACCTACTGCGCGGGCGTCTGCCTACTTCTCGGGCGTTCGCCTACTGCGCGGGCATTCGCCTAGTACGCGGGAGTTCGTCTACTGCGAGGGAGTTTGCCTACTGCGCGGGCGTTCGCCTACTGCGCGGGCGTTCGCCTACTGCGCGGGAGTTCGCCTCCTGCGCGGGACTTCTCCTACTGCGCGGGCGTTCGCCTACTGCGCGGGAGTTCTACTGCGCGGGCGTTTGCCTACTGCGCGGGCGTTCGCCTTCTGCGCGGGAGTTCGCATACTGCGCAGGAGTTCGCCTACTGCGCGGGCGTCTGCCAACTTCCCGGGCGTTCTCCTACTGCGCGGGTGTTCGCCTACTGCGCGGGCGTTCTCATACTGCGCGGGCGTTCGCCTACTGCGCGGGAGTACGCCTACTGCGCAGGAGTTCGCCTACTGCGTGGGCGTCTGCCTACTTCCCGGGCGTTCTCTTACGGCGCAGGCGTTCGCCTACTGCGCCGGCGATTCCCTACTGCGCGGGCTTTCGCTTACTGCGCGGGCGTCAAACTAACGCGTGGGCGAGCGACTATTTTGCGGGTGTTCGTCTTCTGCGCGGGCGTCATCGTACATCGCGGGCATTTACCTATTTCGCGGGCGTTTCCATACTGCGCGGGCTTTCGCCTACTGCGCGGGCGTCAGCTTTCTGCGCGAGCATTCGCTTACTAGTCGGGAACTGAGTGGCCTACTGAGTGGGCGATTGCCTTCTGCGCAGGCGTTCTTCTACTGCGCAGGCGTTCTCCTACTGCGGAGGCGTTCGCCTACTGCGCGGATGGTTGCCTATTGGTAGAATGTTCGTCTACTGCGCGGGCGTTTTCCTACTTGTCGGGAATTCGCCTACTGCGTGGACGTTTTCCCACTGCGCGGGCGTTGGCCTATTGCGCAGGCGTTCGTCTATTGCGCGGATAGTTGCCTATTAATCGGGCGTTTGCCTACTTCGTGGGCGTTTGCCTACTGGTTGGTCGTGGAATTTAGGTGGTATCATGCTATTATTTTTTTATAATACTCCTTTTATAAGTCTTTTGTAATATTTTTTTTGTAATACTTCTGACTATTTTGCTTAGTAAATTTTTTCTAATCGAGTTTAATTCCATTCTACCTGATTTTTGGTTTTTTTTCACGTTGCCTTATTTCCTTTTTACAATACAATTTCATGCAGTAGTATTATAACTTTATTTTCCATTTGGCTTTTGCAACTCGCATAGATTATAAACCTGCGCTATTTCAACTGATTACATTCAATATAATTTAGCCGTAGGTAGAAGAGAGAAAATTTTTAAACTCTTAAGCTAAAAATTGTGAATCGTGTTTTTAATTTGTTAATTTTCGTTCATTTACTAATTTATAGAGAAAAGAGTTTCTGATGTTAATGTAGTATTAATGATATTTGTATGACATCTATGAGGCTCCTAAATGGCGAGATTGCTTGATGAATTATTTAGTCTTTATTGCTATTTAAAAAGTGAAATCTCTTTTTACGAACTATGTTTTCCTCCTATTGTGTCGGTGCAGATACGTGGTTAATTATTTATATTTTGCGGTGTAATTTTTACATTTCTTAATAAATCATAATCTCACTTCCGTTATTAAGAGAGCAAATTGCAAAATATTTACTTTTCACGAGACCTTAAGGACTTCGAAATATTCAAGGAACTTCATTCCTGATAGAGAAGAGAAATGCAGTTTCCGCACAGATTAAGTATCCTACATACATAAAATTTTGTAAACTAAATAAATGTTACAATTTATTGCCTTTGAATTCCATGTTAAATTATCTTTAAAATTTCAAAATCTTGCTATTTCACTTAGGTAAAAATTAAAAAAAATTCTTTAATTATATCCACAAAAATATTTTTCATTAGGTGTGGTGCGAAGTGTAGAAAACCATTTCAGTTCATCACATTTTTTTTATGGATTTATGGATATATATTTATTTAAAAATATGGAGTTTAATAGTTTATGGGGAAAATTCACCAGAGGAAAGTACCATCTTCCCTTAAAAATTTATTTAAGATAGAATTTAAATTGTTAAGCATCAAGAGTACACATCGAAAACGAGATTAAAGACATTTACATATAATTCACATTGGTTTTCCGTAATTTAATCAATAAATGACATTAGTCATTGACGGTAATTTACACCTATCGTAATGCCTAGAAATTTGTTTGCAGAATTTTAAGTGAATGCAAGAAATGAGATCTGTGAGTAATGTTCTGGAATGAAATGAATTACATTCCATTTCTCTGTTTTACGTCCTTAAGTGTACAAATACACTTACGTCCTTAAATGTTATAATTATTGGTGGAATGAAAATCTGGAACCATTTGTGAAAGAAAGAGCTTCTTTGTAAATAAGATGGCTATCGACACATAATCCCCTGGACAGAACTGCTTATATGAAACAAGTAAACTTCGTGAATAAGCAAGTGTGTTGGGCAAAGGATCAATATTGGGACCAAGTTTGTAATGAAGTAGATGAATACAGAAGAAGCTCATGATCAAGAGAAGCATAGAAAACTATTTCAAAATTAACTAAAAATCGTAATGAAGCCAGAATTCGGAATCAGATTATTCTCTAGCAATGGAAAGAACACTATTGTAAGTTGCTCACCAAAAATAGACCTGAATTCTGTCACGTTAGTTACATTATACATGCAGAATCACAGCCTCTGTCAACTATCACACGTCTCAAGAAATTATACAATCTCTGAAAGAAATGAAAACAAATAAGTCAAATTGTCCTGAAGGTTTACCTATCGAGCTATTAAAATATGCACCAAGCTTTGTTTTAGATTATGTGACAATGTTGTTTAACAGATGTGTTTTAACCAATTGTGTGTCTAAAGAATGGAAGAATGCATGGATTAGTTCCATTTATATAAAGGGAAACAGGAAAGACTGTACAAACTATTGAGGAATTAGTGTAATAGCTACTATGGGTACACTATGGGCGGATTTTTACTGGAAGGCTGGAAATGGAGATCAATGAAATTGAGGAACAAAGTGGATTCAGGGCAGAAAGATATTGTATAGTTAGTATATTCTCTATTAAACAACTTATTGAAAAGAAAATCTCAACACACAGAGAATTACACCTAATTGTTACTGATTTAAGGAAGGCTTCTGATAGTGTTCCTATAAATAAAATGTGGGAAGTCCTGACAAAAGTAAAGGCAAACTGATAAATGTCTGCTGCCTTGATAAATGTAATAAAGAGTCTCTATAAAAACAGTATGAGTCATGTTAAGATAAAGTTGAAGTATCAGAAGGATTTATAGTAAATAAGGGTCTCAGAAGTGGATACCCTCTTTCACCAACTCTGTTCAAGATTTCTATTGGCGAAACTCTAAGGGAATGGTCCAGAAAATGCAGAAATACGGGAGTGACTGTTGGAAACGAGAAGATTTATAATCTCCTTTTTGCTGATAAACAGTTAATTTTGGCTGATGATCAGGATGACATTGAATATATGTTAAAGAAATTGTTAGAAACATACAAAAAATCGGGACTCGAATTATATAATGAAAAATCAAGATACATGGTTGTAGGGAAATCTGGAAATGATCTAGAAACACAAAAAGGTATACTTCGAGTAGTAAAAGAATTTGAATATCTTGGAGTGACTCTTAGTTCAGATGGATCTGATGATAATGACATTATAAAAAATATGCAAAGGAAGGGCAATTACTAGCAGACTTCATAATATTTTATGGAATAAGAATATTAGAAAGCAAACTAAGAGACAAATATTCAAGACAATGGTGGAGAGTTGTGACATACGGATCTGAAATTTAGGTTAAAAGAGATGCAAAAACCTCTCGGTTAAATGCTATGAAAATGAAATTTTGGAGACGATGTTGTCAGTATACTCTGTTTGATAGAATACCAAACGAAGAGGTTAGACAGATAATGAAGATAGAGAGACAAGTGATCGAAAATGTAGAATACAAACAACTCCAATGTTATGGCTATCTAATGAGAATGCATGCTGATAGAATAACAAAAATTGTCTTTGGATCCCTTTCTAAAGAAAAAAATGAGGAAGGTCAAGGAAAGTCCGTCATCGACTCGACAATGAAGAGAAGAGTAGAGGAAGATGCCTGGTGGAATAAAACATATTGGCGTGTAGAGTGCAAGAAACGGTTATTAGAACTATAAAATACTCGATTAATAATAAAAGTGTACAAATACAGATTTTCTAATGAGTGTGGCCCACAACTTAGTCCTATTAAACGTAACTAATACCTTATTTACATAAACATACAAAACAGTAGCCTTTTATGTTTATATAGATTCGCACTGCAAATATGAAAGTGGACACAAATTAATATGAGTTTTGGAGTTTAAATCTTTTCGAAAATTTGCAGAGAAGAAAATGAAAGTATGGGAAATGTGAAGAAAATAAGGAGGATCAAGTGTGGTTACAGACGTTTTAGCGACAGAATTTTCGGAACTAATTGAGAATAATTCTATAGGATTAGAGAATAAATAAGAATAACTGTTTACAGGCCATCTTTGTGCATTATCTATTCATATAAAACAAAGTCGTGTTATTTATAACTCAAAGACTGTAATAATTTTAATTATCCCTGATTTTTTGCATTCATCTCCACCCCGAATAGCACAATAATTGGGAAAGAAATTTTCAACATACGAAAATACTTTTAAAAACAGTTTACGGCGTCGGCGACACCACATTCAACTATTAAATGTAATATGTGAGTTTTTTTTTCAGTTCTGAAATCCGCACAACGCTTAAAACGTTGTGAGAATCAAAGGATTGGTGCTCAGCAATCCAGATGGCGACATTTCTCATGGAGGGCCTGTCTAGAAATGTTGGCGGGTTCTACATAATACCATACAATTTAGGTATACGATAGTGCATTGAGAAAGAAATACCTGGTTTTAAAATTGAAGCTGTAGGACTAATAAGAATATAAATTCGAACTATCCGTACCCTTGCAATTTCATCGAGCTAAAGAAAGAGCTATAAAAAAGTTCTGATTATTCACTAAATTCAAAATTCAAAAATCGAAAACTCAAAAACATTTCCTTTCAAGTCATTCAGTATTCATAATATGTTTTTAGTAAATTCTCGAATATAAAATAATTCAACGATAATCGAAACTGTACCATGCTTATAAATACAATTCCTTCTATTTGAGCAAAAAATTCAAAAATAAAAATTACCAGACGTGACCCTTATGTTACAGTGCTACTCCGGTTTTCGCCTGGCGACAATCGGAGAAACCACGGATAATTAGCGATCAGAGCAGTTGGCCGACAGAATCTTTCTCAAGACTGAAAACGTCCAACCTATCTAGCCTGTATCGAAAATGCAGCCCGGACGGTCGGGATTCGAACCCAAGGACGTCCCGGCCAAACGCACTGCAGTGACATCAGTTTACGTACGATGTATCGATGTTTAAAACATCGACATGGAGGTCGCATCACCAATGTCAATGTTCTCAGTGTCAGTGAAGTCGGAATTGCACTCACCGCCTCCGCCGTCCCTAGCGGCGTTGGACGAGGCCTGGTTGCGCGTTCCTCCACGGGAGGCAGCAGCGTCAACGCAGTGGCGAGAGCTGCAGCCTCATTGGCGGCGAGCGCCTTTCCGCTCGTCAATTCTTCGTCGGCGCTGGCAGGCGGCGTCAGAATAGAGCGCGCTCTGTGTGATAGAAATGAGACCGCGATGAATAAGATTCTTTATTATTAATCGTAAGAGATACTTTTCATTTTTTTTTCCTTATTTAAGGTTTACATGATTTGTTTCGGGGGTACTAAACTAGTTCTCTTTAATATCGTAGTATATCTTGCAATTTAAACATACGCTCGTTGCTATTATCGAATGCTATTGCCTATGTAGCTATTAGCGTATGTAGGTATTTGGCATTTTAGGGTGGGTTTACCCGTTTTATTTATTTTCACTTATTTATTTTGCCAAAAACCGTCAAAAACTGTATGTGTATAGGGGAGAAAATCATCTGCGCACGCTTTCTTGAGTTTTAGAATCACTTCCCAATAATTTAACTATTAATAGTTGAAAAATAATAATAATAATAATAATAATAATAATAATAATAATAATAATTTAAAAAGCGAGAGATTAACATTTCAAAAACTAGATATTTTCGTTGCCAAATTATAGAAAACTTATTTTTAACGGTAGAGGAACGAACAGATTTAATTTTTCTGTATTGTTAACAAAATAGAAACTCACTCTAAGCTCTACTACCACTACAAGCAAAAGGAAAGTTAAACAAAACGTGCATAGTGAAGTTACATTTACGTTCAGAAGCAAATCAAGGGGCCATCTCAGCATTTGCTCAATGGATCAGGGAAATTGGACAAAAACCTGATGGAGATGGGGGTCGTTTTTTGCCAGCCAACGCTTTTTTTAAAATTTATTTATTAAGTGATTGGAAATTACACAGATCAGTACTAAATTACTATCTCATGTGCATTTGCTTGCTTACATTGTAACTTATACTAAACTTAACACTAAAAACTTAAAACTAAACTACCTTACTAGAGGTGTAGGAAACTACAAGATCCCCTACTATGAACAATTAGTAGAGAAAATGTTCAAGAACGCTTCGGAAGGAAATCTATTCTTAATTCTAGTAGGGAAGTCATTTATAGTGGCCAGGTTATAGTGGACGGCTCGGTTTATTGTATTTAGGTTGGAGTAAAAATTACTGGAAAGATAGGCAATATGTTTGATGATCGGTGATATACGAGGGCTGTTTGATAAGTTTGGTAAAAATGGAAGAAAAAATTTTTTTTAAGAAAAAAACTTACCTTATTTTTCAACGTAGTCTCCTTCTCGGTCTATACACTTTGCCCAGCGTGTTTCCAATTTTTTCATCCCATCGGAAAAATAGGATTTGTCAAACTGCAAAATACCCGTTTACAGCAGCAATCACTTCCTCATTTGAGGAAAATTTTTGCCCACCAAGCCAAATTTTCAAATTGGGGAATAGAAAGAAATCACTCGGGGCTAAATCCGGCGAATATGGTGGATGAGGAACCAGTTCGAGTCCTAACTGATGCACTTTCGCCATTGTGACTGCTGCTGTGTGGGATGGAGCATTGTCTTGGTGGAACAGCACTTTCTTGTGCGACAACCTTGGCCGTTTTTCGATCAATTTCTGTTTTAAACTATCCAATAATGAAGCGTAATAGCACCCAGTTATGGTTCTGCCCTTTTCCAAATAATCTATAAGGATTACACCCTGATAATCCCAAAAAACCGTTGCCATCACCTTTCCTGCAGACAAAATTGTCTTCGCCTTCTTCGGTGCACTCTCACCAGTCTTTATCCACTGTTTTGAATCTTTTTTGGTTTCGGGAGTGTAGTGGTGGATCCATGTTTCATCCACGGTGACGAATCTGCGCCAAAAGTCCTGCTGATTTCGCCTTAACATTGTCAGATTTTGCCTCGAAATGTTCTTTCGAGTCAGTTTTTGATCCAAAGTGAGCAATCGCGGCACCCATCTCGCGCACATCTTTTTCATGCTCAGTTTTTCGTGCAAGATGAAGTGCACTCTTTCAGTTGAGATGCCAACAGCATCAGCAATCTCACGCACTTTCACTCTGCGATCTTCCATTACCAGATCGTGCACTTTTTCCACGGTTTTCGGTGTGGTGACCTCAACTGGCCGGCCAGAGCGGACTTCATCTTCTGTGTTTCTGCGGCCACGTTTGAACTCATTAATCCAGAAGTAAATTGTCTTCAATGCTGGCGCAGAGTTTACATGTACTTCATCTAACTCATTTTTGATCTGCGATGCTGTCCAGCCCTTCAAATAAAAATGTTTAATCACAGCACGAAACTCGTTTTTCTCCATCTTCTACGCCGCACGTCAAACTCACGCATTCAGCTGGTTGCCAATAATTAACTACGCATCGTATTTGTTTAAAAAGTCAAACAGCTGTCTACAAAGAATCGTTCTTTCTAACAATGCACATGTTTAACAACAATGCGCGCTCTTTCATAGAAATTTACCAGACTTATCAAACGACCTTCGTATTCAGTTCTTTATGAAGTTGGGCGTTTGAGATGAACCATGGGGCATGTGTTGCTAATCTGAGGAATCTATTTTGTACGATTTGAAGTTTATTAATGTTAGAAATAGATGCATTGGTCCAGATGGGACATGCGTAGAGCATTAATGGTCTGACTATTGCTTTAAAAATTGTAATGGCATTTGTTAGGGATAGCCGGCTTTTGGAGTTGATAAGGAATTTTAGTTGAGCTATTTTTATTTTTGCTTGTTGTTGTTTTAGTGGTCTGTGTGTTTTCCAGTTGAGTCTTGTGTCGAAGTTCATCCCGAGGTATTTTACTGCTTGGTTTTGTGGTGTCCATGGAATTGTGTGTTTATTGTGTAGTGGTGGTGGGTGAGAAAATGGTCTTAGTGAGAATATTTTGGCAGTTGATTTAGTTGGGTTGAGTTTGATTTTCCACAAGGTTGACGACTGGTCTATTTCATTGAGGTGATTTTGTATCCTATCGGTAATGGTCTTAAGTGAATGGCTGGATTTGTAGATTGCGGTATCGTCGGCAAATTGTGCTAATTGGGTGTGTATTGTAGTGGGTATGTCAGCTGTCTATATGTTGAATAGTTTGGGTGAGAGTGGTGAACCTTGTGGAAGGCCTGCTATTATTTTTTGGGGGTTGGAGATGTGATTTTCTACGGAAACTGTAAAGGATCTATCAGTTAGAAAACTTTTGATGAAGTTTACTAAGTAGATTGGTGTTCCCATTGTTCGGAGTTTGTATAATATTCCTTCGTGCCATACACGATCAAACGCCTGTGAAATGTCAAGAAATGAAACTATTGTGTGATGTTTGCTTTGAAAGGTTGTGTGGATATTTTCTGAGAGTCTGAGTAGTTGGTGTGTAGTTGATAGGGTGCTTATAAGCCAAACTGGTGTAATGGAATAATTTGGGTTGATTGAAGGTAGCTATTTAACTTTTTTAGAATTAGTTTCTCGAGAATTTTTGAAAGTGTGGTTAGTAAACTAATCGGTCTGTAGTTTTCTACACTGCTATGATTTTTATATGGTTTTGGAATAGGTATTATGATTGAGTTTTTCCATACAGTAGGGTAATATCCAATTCTTATTATTGAGGTATATATGTTGTTTATATAGGCTATAGTTGAGGATGAGAGGTTTTTTAGGATCTTATTAGTGATTTTATCGTGACCAGGGGCTTTTTTTGTGGAAGTTTTTTAATTATGTTTTTCACTTTATTTGGGAATACGAATTTCATCTTCTGCGGTACATCATAGTTCGAGGCTGAAACTGTAAGTAATATCATCGCATGATCGGAATGAGTTGGTGTGTTGTTGAGCGTGAATGTTGTTTCAAAATGATTGGCCAATGCTTCGGCTTTGTCACTAGGGGCGAATTTTTTCCCCATTGACGTGTTTAGAGGAGGGATGCAATTTTTCTTTTTTAGGATTTTTTTAGTGAACTCTCAGAGAGAAATATTGGTTGTGCTAAATGATTTTATTAGTTTGTTGTAAGTTGAGCTATGAAAGTCGTTTATTGCTTTTTTTGTAATTGAATTTAAAATTTTCAATTCTTTCTTTAAGTGTGGGTTTCTGAGTTTGGTCCACAATCTTCTGGTTCTGTTCCTAGTGTTGATTATTGTTAGTATTTTTTCTGGCAGTAATTTGTTAAGCGTTTTGTGAGTGATGAGGGGTCTATTTGCTTCTAAATGTTTAATGGTGTTGGTAATTATATCGTGTAAGTATGAAATGTCCCTTTCTATTTCTCATGGGGTGTTAAGATTTTTAAAATTGGGGGTTTTATTTGTTATTATTTTCCTGAATTCGTTCCAGTTTATGTTGTTCGTGTTTAATATGTGGGTAGGTGGGGGTGGGGTGGGGGCGGGGTGTGTGTAGAGATGACGATTGGTAAGTGGTCGAAATCCAGTTCAATTAGAGGTGTTGAGTAGTATGTGGTTTGTGTGTTCGTAATTGCGATATCCAAAATGTCTGGATGTTTGTTCGTTGTCTTATGGATAATATGTTGTTTCTGGTGGGGTTAAGGTTTTTAAATTTAGGTCAGTTATTAGTTTTAATAAGTGTCTGCCGGCATTATTTGTAATTCTACAGCCCCAATTGATGTTTTTTTGCGTTTAAATCTCCAATGAGAATGGTGGGGGAGTTCAGTTGAAATGAAGGTTCTATATTTGTGACTTCTATTTTTATGTGTGGTGATTTGTATGCTGCTATTACTGTTATAAGTATATTATTTAATCGGAATTTGATTGCTGTTGTTTCTAAGCCGGGCGTATTAGTAAAGTTCACTTGTATGTATGGGAGAGATTTTTCGATAAGTATTAAGACTCCTCCTCTATTACTGTTAAGTCTGTCGGTTCTGATTGTATTGTAACCTGGTATGTTGAATACTTTATTTATTTTCAGATGGGTTTCAGTTATGCAGGATATTTAGATTTGTTTAGCTTTTAGGAAATAGTTAAGTTCGGTTTTTTATTGGTTATGCCATTTGCATTCCAGTTTAGTAGATTTATATTGCTAAGGCGTTGTACTGCTATTGTTATTATTAAAATACGCTGAGAATGAATTTTGTATGTTGCTTATGATTGATGGAATAATAGTATTTATTATATTGATTATATAGGCTGTGATTGAATTAATTAGTGAGTGCATAAATGAATTATTACTTTGATTAGGAATAGTTGATTGCCCGGGGTTTTGATTGAAATGGGTATTTGGATTTGTTCTAGGCGGATCATTCATATAAGTGAAGTTTGGAATTTGATTGTTTGATTGGAGAGTTGGGAAGATGTTGGTGGAGAATCGGGGTGCAGGAGGCCTGCCATTGTTTGATTTAGTTTTAAGATTCCTTGCATGTGCATTTGTTGGGGGGGGGGGGGTTCTATAAGTTTCTTGTAGAAGGGACATTCCTCGGTTCGAGTATCTCCGTGTTGGGGACCCTTGCAGTTCTTACATATCAGTACTTGTTCCCGCTGAGGACAATTTACTGAGTAGTGATTTTCAGCACAGTAAATACACACGGTTCGGTGGTTGCAGTTATTTTTAGTGTGTCCAAAGTTCAAGCAGCACAGACATTGAACAGGACCTTTGTTTTTTCGTCTTTGTTCAAGTTTAACACTTAAATTACAAATTTGTTTAATTTGAAGCACTGATTCAATACTGTGTCGACCGTCAAATTCCGCGGCAACAACAGGTATGGGGAAGTTTTTTTATACAGTCGTGTGACACTAATTAATGATGAACACTTTTCCTTCAAGTCTTCGTATATTTCTTCTTGGGTGATTGATGTGTGTAGGTTTTTAAACACGATAGAAAACTTCTTGTTAGCAGGGTCCTTATACGTGTGAAATCTCCTACTGGTATTGATTAAATATTTGATAACCTTTCTGAAATCGGCAATGGTTCTGAACATTATTTTGATTCGGTTGTTTTTAATATCTGATGTGAACTGATTAGTTATTTTAGATTTTATTTCCCTGTTGAATTCAGAAATGCTTTCTATATCGTTGACATAGATAGGAGGAATTTTGACATTTTCGTTTTCTTGATTCGAAGTGTCGTTAATGTAGGTGAACCTTGGTTCATTAATTAGTTTCTCTAGTGGTGCGTATCTGTTTCCAGTCGGCACTGAATAAACATAATCTGTGTTATTTGATGATTTTTTGTTCGGTAATGATTCATCACTGGTATCGTTAAAACTTCTTTTTCCACTGTTTGTGAGTTTTGCATTGTTGCTACCGTTACCGGGGGGCATTCGGGCATTTTGGCCTAGGGCGAGGCCGCTGTCTAAGTCATGGTTACTAACCTCGGGTATGCCATTACCGGCATTGCTTTCGAGTGGTGTTTCAGTTCCCGGCTGATAGCCTCCGCTAGCCACGTTATGGCCGGACGCAGTAGTCTGCTGGTCACGGAAACTTTGCTGTTTTTCCGATTCTAGATGGTCCTCTTGATGAAACTGTGTTGGGCTGGGGGATGTGTCCATGTCGTTCGTGCCGTACACGGCCGCCATGGCCTCGGCGATGCACTGGCCGAAGCCAGGGCTGGGCGGCGCTGCACTGCCACTAATTATTGGATAAATTAAATTTGCTTTGTGCGGCGCACTGTACACAACACTTCACACTGGCACTAATACTTTAGAATTGTAAACTGAACAGATTTTTCGAAAAAGTATTTCACTTTCGCTGATACTGAGCAGAGCGGAGTGCGATGTCTACCCTACCGCTGCTCGGAGAGAACTGGGCCAGCCAACGCTGTTCTCAGTTGTTATTTATAATCCACACCGGGGGTAAGGGGATCGAGGCGGGCTTCACTTATTCCCTTCACCGTGTCTAGCGTACTTCACCTGCCTGGGCTTTTCTTTCGTTTCACAATGTTAGAAAGTGAGCCTATTTGAATTAGAAAGCTACAGCTTAGGGGTCGCCTTACAGAAAAGTGACACGCCATGAGGAAACAGAGGGACATTATCATATAATATACATATTACATTATAAGATGTATTATTACTAAGAGTATTTATAGATAAGACATGTTAGTTTTATCCCTTAGCTCAGTATCTTAATCTGCTATGAATGATACCACAGATTTTGTCATATCAGTGAAAAATTATGATAAACTAACTGATTGGTAACGATAACATATTTTAATCATTTGATTTTAATTTTTTTGCATTAGTAATCTTCATACCAAGTAAATAATATAAGTTGATCCTCTTTCCGCGTACAGTATTCAATTCATCTTCTACATCCGTTCCTCTTGGGACTGCCTGTTGTACTAAGCCTTTACTAGTTAGAAGAAGAACTCCATACACCCATCCATAAAATTCACTAGAGAACTAGAAAATGAAAATCAATCAATTAATTTCTTAGACCTAACCATAAACCTAGGTTGGACAACAAACACATCTTCAATGTTTTTAGAAAACGCGCACACACAGACACTGTCATCCACAACACATCCCAACATCCATCTGCTTACAAACACGCAGCTTTCCATGCTATGATTTACAGACTTGTCAGCCTTCCCTTATCACAAGACACTTTGCAAAAAGAAACACGCACCATTAAATACATAGCTACCGCCAATGGATACTGTACCACTCTCGTTGACAACATACTACGCCGCAAATTAAATAAGAAAAAATTGAAAACTTGCTACACATCTTATAAACGCAGGCCACACTTTCCACCCAGACTCGGACATTAAAATTTTTGAAATAGAAAATAAATTCTGGAACAGAAACGCTTTAGAAATCTTTCACATACTTCAAGCCAAGCAGAAATCTGAGGCCCTTCTCAACGAAAAACTAATTTCCCTCTGTCCTCTCTACTAATAATTTTACACACCCCGACCTCACTAACTGACTCCCCCGCCTCCTAAGACATTTCCAAGAGAATACTAAGCAGACCTCCTCCGACCCCACGCCGGATCTCTGGAAAGCAATAAAAACGTTTCCTCTGTGCACAGTCAATTGACTTTTGCCGAAAGCAGCGAGGTAAGCAAAGTGGCTCAACTTATTATTCAATTATTTCACCATCTTTGTAATAACATTTGATATTAATTATTATTACTATCCCCCATTTCTTACATATATATATATATATATATATATATATATATATATATATATATATATAAATTTATTTTTAAATTTATTTATTTTTATTTTTCTTTCTTTTTAATATGAGAATGTATACTTCTTCACATATATTTATAGTCTGAAATTTGAACCCCCGTCGCAATTCATTTTTGCAATTTTATCTGCTATATGTTCCTTATCTTTTGCAATCATATAATGTATCTTTCTTTATTGATTTTTTTTAAATTTGAACTGCTACTAATCCTCTCGTTGCATTTTTTATCCATTAATTGTAATTTAATTTTCTATCTTATTGTGTATGTATTTATAATTTTGTTATATCTTGTAGACTGACGATGACGGCAAAGCCGTCGAAAGCCGGCAATCTTAAAAAAGCTAATATGTTGACGAAGATGACCTCTATTATTTCTTCTCATAAGAACGTCAACACCACCGCATCAGATATCCCACAATTCCCAATTTACTAGATAGTTTATAATTATTTTCATTTTACTTTCGTCCTAGGAAGTAGAGAGAAAGTTATGTATTACTGCACAAAAAAAGGCAATTTTTCTGCCGAATACTCTTTTACAGGATCCTGATAACTATAAAACTGGATAAATTCAAATGCTAAATAGATACAAAATAAAAAGAGATCCCCTATCTTGTGATGTAGCCAGAATACAAGTTGTTACATCCTTGATACTGAAAAATCGAATGAGGTGAAACGTCCGTCCGTCTGTCCATCTGTCTGCCCGTCTGTCTGTCTGCCCGTCTGTCTGTCTGTCTGCCCGTCTGTCTGTCTGTCTGCCCGTCTGTCTGTCTGCCCGTCTGTCTGTCTGCCCGTCTGTCTGTCTGCTCGTCTGTCTGTCCACTGACTGTCCACTGTCTGTCCACTGTCTGTCTGTCCACTGTCTGTCTGTCCACTCTCTGTCTGTCCACTGTCTGTCTGTCCACTGTCTGTCTGTCCACTGTTTGTATGTCTGTCCTCTGCCTGTCTGTCTGTCCACTGTCTGTCTGTCTGTGTGTCTGTCTGTCTGTCTGTCCGTCTGTTTGTCAACTGTCTGTCTGTCCGTCTGTTTGTCAACTGTGTGTCAACTGTCTTTCTGTCCGTCTGTCTGTCAACTGTCTGTCGGTCCGTCTGTCTGTCCGTTTGACAATTGTCTGTTCGTCTGCGCAATACTCTAGCGACTAAACCATTCGAAATCAAATTTTCGAAAATGGCTCCAATGTTTTTGATTTAATTTTGTAGGTGGATAGTGTGAAGAACGTTCAAGAGATTGGTGTAGGTTTAACGTTGAAAAACCTGATTTTTCGAAAATTGCAAATCTTCAAATTTTTTCGGCGTCCTTCAATTAGAATTATGACGATAAGGGTTTTTTCCTTTAATGAAATATATTCTTTAAATGTTGATTTTGAAATAAGGTCATGTACAATTTTTAAAATATTTGAGCATTTTCGCGTAAATGAGAGTGAAAATACCTGGGAGAAAGTGCTTTTTGTTTATAGCCACTTTTTCTATGTAGTTTTGGGTCGATTGACTTGATTGTTTGACTGATATTCAGCTCTCTCATGTCTGGGTTAGTTAAAATTCTCCGCTTGGGGGCTAAGAGACGTATAGCGAACACGACGGATTCTCTTTGCCGGAACTAGTAAACTCCGCGTGCCTGAACCTCTTGCTTGACAGCCATAAAAACAGACGATTTGAAAGGAAACCAACAATACTGCTTTGCTACGAACGGACACAGGACCGCTAGTGAAGCTAATACGCTGCTCACGAGCTATACTTTTTTGTTGTATTTATTATTGCCAGTAATAGAACATTACTTTGAAGGCTTGAATAAAAGTTACATTGCACAGTTAAATCAGAATTGTCTAGTTCATTACTGGTTATTTCTTTTTTATCCAACTGTACGTAACATAGAGTGGGGTAAAATAGTTGGTTTGGACCTTTTATATCTGCCACGCAACGCTAAAGATACTTGACCATTTAGTAGTGAAAAAATGTTTGCTCCATAAGGTCACACGAGTAATCTAAGTTAATGCTATCGTTTCTAATTTCGAAAATATCTTTCATTTAAACAGAATTTTGAGTTTTCTCTGCGAGTGGCCTTCCTTAAGGGGCATTTTCGCATTGGCTCTCACTCATGACTCGTGGGCAATCAACTTGATGTACACACACAGTGAACTCTTCGAACTAGATATCAATGCCGTTCGTCTATAATATTTCAATGAAATACATAGATTATTTGTACATGTAATAATTACATGAACTAAAGAACGATGTAATAATTATTATCTATAAAAGAGATTCAGTTTAAAAAATACTTTGTAATGATAAGTCACAAATATTATAAAGTTCATTTACTAATGGAAAATGACAAGCCAAAGAAACAAATTCGTTTGAAAAAGAAACAAAAAATTAATAATTCATAAAAACGTAAGATTTTCTTCTACATATTTCTCACGTACCATAAAATAAACATTTAAATGTTGGCGAATGGGGTACCTTTAATTAAGGGTACTATTAAATTATGTGTGCTAAAATTTTAAACTGGTGCCCGACGCTGGTGTTTTAAAGCTGAAGTAATTAAAATTAAAACCATATGATATCTGGATATCAACTCGTAAAATCTATGGAATTAAGAGTTCCTGTGGTAAATGTGATAAAGTGATTTCTACTGATTGGCAATGGTGTGATGTGGAATTACACTTTCAATGACGTATCTTTAAAAAAATCTCATATAAATGCGTAGATTATAGCAGAAATAGGAAGAAGTGGAAAATCACGTGGGTTAGGCAATTAAAGTAACACAGAGTTTGAAGACGTAGACGTTTAATTCAAATAAGTAAAAATACATAGGAAATGGATTGATGTAGGCCAAAACGTTTTACTGATAATACATATGAACATTTTTTTATAAAAACATACTTTAGAAACTATAAAACCCGACAATAAATAAAAGAAGTAAAATTAAATGTTAACGCAGTTTTAGTGTTTTAACAAGTCTTAAGAAATAACGATCAACTGCCTCAGTCCGATGCTCCTATATTTTAACACTTTCATTAATGAAAAGCACATGAAAAATCAAATAAAATAGTTGGAACTTGATTCGTACAAGTTTTATATTATTCTAAGGAGAAATTGTACTGTTCAATATAAGTTCTATGAAGTGAAGTAACCTGTATCTAAATAATTAACAGATAATATGTTAAACTGAATCGACATAGTTATAGAAGTGACTTTTTTTAGCTATCAATTACATGATTATAAATCCATTCTTTATTTCGAAATGCTAAATGTATAACTAGTATCTTTTAACTGAATTTTATAATTTAATTTATTAATACAATTGAATAAAATAAACGGAGCATCGATATGAGGGTGACTTTTTTTGTGTTCCTATTGTTTTATTTCTACTTCTTTTATTCGCGGTTGGGTTTTATTTTTAAAGTACTTTCTATCTTTAATACAACTTAAAAAAACAGTGCGTGCTCTAGTAATCAACAAAACACACCTAAACTCATGGCCAGATAGATTACGTGTGCTCCAATAAAAACAACATATCATAAAAGCAGTTAAACTTTGTCATTAGAAGTAGCAATACTAGATAGAGCTTGGAGTATATATTTTCTCCAAAGGCACTCGGCCACTAGTGTGCAAGTATTCAAAAAACTTATATTTCCTCATCACTTCGCTTTGTTTTCCTTTGGGCCTCTTAATTGTGATCAACGGTAATGTTTAAGTGAGCTTGCGAGAGTGAGAGGAGGGCACAATTTTTCACTTCAAGCTTTTTCACGTCACAACTTACCGTATCTGCAAATACAATTAGAGCTCTTCACTTTTGTATCTGCTGACGCCAGTTGAGCCTTTGTCACAATATGTCCGATCCAGAAATTCTCCATTGTAGCTACAATCACACGATAATATTTCACATAGGCATACTCGTAAATAGAACTCGTCTCTGATTAGCTAATTTCCTGGAAACTCTTCTTTCGGGTAACCCGTCCTTGAAAGGTACAATGTCCGTTGCTACCCAGCGGCGGTAACAATCACCATTGTTAGCAAGGCTCCAAAATACCTATGCTAAACAATATATTATAAAATGTATAGGATACTATGGAATATACAAATCTCAAAACACATGCTGAGAAGTCATGTTATTGAAATCAGGAGCTCTTGTATTAAAGATAGAAGGTTCACTAATTCTCGTCACGTTCATTGTTATTACTCAAATTTGAAACTGAGCTTGCTTTCAACATTTTTGTTCTTTTCTATGGAAATATATATTTGTTTAATATACCAGGTAAATTGCAGCAAGGGTCCGAAAAGAATTTCCTTTAATTATAAATTTAAATTTACCTTCTGAAGAAATGGTAAAACCTAGGGTAGTTGAAATTATGCATTCAGAATCAATGTGTATTGTAAGCCAAATTTCAAAGTTAGTATTTGGCAACTATTTCAAATTAAAATCTAGAATTTTTGAACATTACTTTTTCGGCTAACTAATTACAAATTACCCACTGTGTATAACCCAATAAAAAGTTTGTGTTACTGCACTTGAATAAAGCCAAAACTATTTTACAAGTAAGCTGAGTTTCTTCTGTTTAACAATTATGAAGAAGAAAACAATTTTTTAAAATTGCGAAAATTTAATAGTACTGTACGACGATTTTGCAGAAGTCAAACAAATCGCAATATTGCCG
>BLKR01007315.1:0-39611 GCA_011170035.1 Teleogryllus occipitalis | reverse complement strand
GTTATCACGTGCGCCTAACACGCGCAAGGCCCCCGGTTCGATCCCGGGCGGAAACAATTTCTTTAAGGTTTTTAGATATAAATAGGAATTTTGGAAGCAAGGTCACAATGCTCTTTGCAAGCGTTTCCGTAGTGTAGTGGTTATCACGTGCGCCTAACACGCGCAAGGCCCCCGGTTAGATCCCGGGCGGAAACAATTTCTTTAAGGTTCTTTGATATAAATAGGAATTTTGGAAGGAAGGTCACAATGCTCTTTGCAAGCTTTTCCGTAGTGCAGTGGTTATCACGTGCGCCTAACATGCGCAAGGCCCCCGGTACGATCCCGGGCGGAAACAATTTCTTCAAGTTTCTTAGATATAAATAGAAAATTTGGAAAGATAGTCACATTGCCCTGTGCAAGCGTTTCAGTAGTGTAGTGGTTATCACGTGCGCCTAACATGCGGAAGGCCCCCGGTTCGACCCCGGGCGGGAACAATTTCTTCAAGTTTCTTAGATATAAATAGAAAATTTGGAAAGAAGGTCACATTGCCTGCGCCAGCGTTTCCGTAGTGTAGTGGTTATCACGTGCGCCTAACACGCGCTAGGCTCCCGGTTCGATCCCGGGCGGAAACAATTTCTTTAAGGTTCTTCATTATAAATAGAAATTTTGGAAGGAAGGTCACAATACTCTTAGCAAGCGTTTCCGTAGTGTAGTGGTTATCACGTGCGCCTAACACGCGCAAAGCCCCCGGTCCGATCCCGGGCGGAAACAATTTCTTTAAGGTTCTTCATTATAAATAGAAATTTTGCAAGGAAGGTCACAATACTCTTAGCAAGCGTTTCCGTAGTGTAGTGGTTATCACGTGCGCCTAACACGCGCAAGGGCCCCGGTTCGATCCCGGGCGGAAACAATTTCTTTAAGGTTCTTAGATATAAATAGGAATTTTCGAAGGAAGGTCACAATGGTCATTGGTCACAGGTCATTTTCTCTCCCGGAGCGGAGCAGAACACACCTCGGAGCTCCAGCAGGAAGAAGCCGTCGCCTGTCATCGCTGCCCCGGACCGGGGCCGCCGACGCAGATCGCCGCCGCCTGCAAGATCTTCCAGCCTTCATCGGAAATTTTCTAAGTCCGAAAATTCGTTTTCGGACTTAGTAAAATTTTCACCAGTCCCTTACGGGACTTTGAAAATTTTTCGAGTTCCCGCGTGCGGGACTTGTAAAAAAAATTTTTACACACCAGCCCTTTTAAGGGCTAAAAGAGCATCAAAATCAGTCCTTCTAAGGACTAACTTCTGCTCTCTTTAGAGCAGCTACTTCTTTCGGAAGGGCAAAATCTTTTTCGTTTCTTCTCTTCCACAGATGGAGAACGGAAAGGACGCCCCGCACGGTCGGCCCCGGACGCTTTCGGATCGGAGCGCGTTGGTCTTCTCGACCAGCGACGTTACCGTTACGATTGCGCCCGAAGGCCTCGCTGCGCTCCGAGCCGCCACCACCACCGCAGAAGCAGCCGCCGCTCCAGCCGCCGCCTCAGCTGACAACGCGCCCACCGGCGCCGATCACCAGCAGGATTTCCCTGCAATTGACACAGCCCTTATCAGGGCTAAAAAGAGCAAAAATGCGAAGAGCAAGGCCACGCGCATTGCTAACGCTCTCAAGGCCCTCATGGCGGCCGATGAGGACGGATGCCTAGCCGCGGTCTCGACCGATTTGGTCGCGCTCTTCGCGAGTAGCCTCACGCCGGCTGAACAGACGCAGTTCAGCAAGGCAGCCGCTAAGAACGGGCTCACGGAGTTTTACTCCCGCCCGCCCACCGCCTCTGCAGATGCCTCCACCGACGCCGCCTCAGCCTCCGCCGATGCCGATGCCGATGCCGCTGCTGGCAAAAGCAAGAAGCGCCGCCTCTCTGGCGATGCGCCGACCGCTGACGCCGCCCCACGCCTGCCGCCCGGCAGTTTCCTTGCCCTGCCTGAGGCCGAGGCCATGCAGGTTGATACGGCCGCTGAGAAGTGCGCTGCAGACGCCGCCGACGCGTCCCCGTTAGCCGGAAACGGCGAAGCGGAGGCCCGCGCCGCGGTATGCGCGCCACTCAGCGGTACGCTCGGGAAGAGCGCTGCAAACGCCGCGGAAGAGGCCCCGCTAGCCGATTTCGGCGACGCGGAGACCCTCGCCGCCGCATGCGCGCCACCCGTAGCAGTGTCTCCGCTGCCGCCCTCGCCGCAGCGCAGGGGCGAATCTGCCGCCGCCCCCGCCACCATCACCGCCACTACTCTGCCCACCCCCACACCCTCACCCACGCCTGCCTCAATGCCCGGTCCCTCTGCCTCTGAGCCTAGGAAGGCATCGAAGCGCGTTCCGCCGATTATGGTCGCGAGCGCCGCGGTGCCCTCTGATGGCGGCTTTCGCCGCTGGTTCGAGGCAGTGACCAGTGGCTGCGAGAACCCGGTTACGGGGAAGCACTGTGGGGATTTCTTCTCTCTACAGGCCCGGAGCGCTGCAGACCACGTAAAGGTTGCGGCGAACTTGAAGCGAGGCAAGTCGGCCCACTTCACCCACGCGCGGAAGGAGGAGCGTGGCCTCAAGCTCTACGTGAGCGGCCCGCCTCCCCAAGTGTCGGCGGAGGAAGTAGCGGACGACATCGCCGAGCAATGCCCGGGGAAACCCAGGCCCGCCGTCCACCAGCTGAAGCGGCGCCGAAACGGTAAGCTCGTACCGCTCGGCGCGTACTTCGTGAACCTGGCGCCCGGCGACGACGGCAAGTGGCTCTTCGCCCTAAAGGCGATCTGCCGCTGCGTCGCTCGCATCGAGGTCGCTAGACGAACGGAGAGCGCGCCGTTCTGCAAGCGATGCTGCCGTTGGGGGCACACCCGCGCCTACTGCCAGGTCAGCCCACGCTGCATTCATTGCGGCGAAGGCCACCTGACAAAGGATTGCGGAAACACCCGCAAACCAGCCGTGTGCTGCAACTGCGGCGGTAACCACTCCGCCAACTACGGTGGCTGCAAGGCCCACAAGGCCCTGTCAGCCAAGAACAAAAATGTAAAACCGGAGCAGAGCAAAAATGTACTGCCAAAACAAACAAATACACAGCCTGCTCGCAAGGTAGATAAGAGCACTACCTTTGCGAGCCTCGTGCACTCACCTAAACAACACCCGGCCCAAGCGGCACGCGAGCAAAGGGCGGCGGCGAACTCCAGTGCCCGCAAAGGCATTCAGGAGAGGGCCGCCCGCCCCGACGCCGCTGAGCCCAAGGGCCCAAAACACATCACGCCTGCTGCTACCTCTGAGGCAGAGCAACTCCGAAAGGAGGTTGCTGATCTCAAGCAACAGGTTTCGCATCTCACCACACTATTAACCACTCTCTGCGCTCAAGTGACAGCCCACAATGGCTGAACACCGAACGCAGGGAAACACCAGAACCCGCCCTCTCGCGGTAGCCGCCTGGAACGTCAACGGCCGTTCCGGTCACACGGACCCGGGGGATCGGCGCATCATCGAGCTCTTCTGCAGCAAACATCACATTGATGTACTTTTATTGCAGGAAACTAAGCTCGTGAACGCCGACGACCTGGAGCTAAACGACATGGCCATCTACCGCACTGACCGCGTTGCTCGCCATCGCGGTGGCGGCGTAGCTGTTGCCGTTCGTCGTTCGATACCTCATCGCCCGGCAGCTTTACCTCGCTTAGCGAGGCTTGAAGCGGCAGCGATTGTGGTGGAGACGACGGAAGGCGAAGTTGCACTGGTGTCAGCATACCTCGCACCAAATCGCCCTCTCATTGATGACGATTTCGACACTGTGTTCTCCTTAGCACCTCGCACGGTCCTGGCGGGCGACCTGAACGCCAAGTGCGAGGAATGGGGATGCAACACCACTAACAGCAACGGAAACTTACTCGTAAGTTTTCTGCTGTCACACAACACTGTGACACTCATCCCGCCCTCCACACCAACCCGCTTTCCCTCTGACCCTCGTATGCGGCCCGAAATTCTTGATGTGGCAATCACTTCAGGAAACATTCGAGTCACTACGCCAAAACCCATTCCCTTTACCCTTTCCGACCACATTCCCATAACCTTTGCAGTTGGCTGCATCCGCTCCTTCTGCGCCCCACGGCAGTGGGTTCCCCAACCAACCGATTGTGATGAGTTTCGCAAACACCTCACTACACTACACTCACAAGCACAAGTTTCGTCATCAACGGATTCGCCAGAATCAATAGATGCAAGCTTGCACACTCTCACCAAACACATACAAACAGCCCACAGAAAGGCGACGCCGGTTTTCTGGCGCCCGCCCGAAGAGGGTTCAAATACACTTCCTCCAGATGTCGAAGAGCTTCTGCGTGAAAAACGCAAAGCTAGACGACTATGGCAGCAGTTTAGGTGCCCTGCGCTCAGAACACAGCTGCGGGAATGCGAAAAACGCCTGAAGACGGCGCTCGCAAACCATCACGCGGCCGAGTGGGAAAAACGCATGAGAGAGATCGGTTCTGATCACTCCCGTAGCGGTCTTTTCAAACTCCAGAAGGCGCTCAGGTCGGTGCCTAAAACTGCAACTGCCATACGTGGTTACGACAACGCGGAGGGTAAACAAACTTACCTCTTCTCTGATCAAGCAAAGGCGGAATTCTTCGCCGACATGCTTGAAGAGAGGTTTGTTAACACTACACAGGTGGAAGAGGAAGAGGAGACGGAGGACAACGCCGAAACACTAACACACTGCACAGTCGAAGAAGTTTCGACTACAATCACACGCTTGCGTAGTCGCAAGGCGCCGGGCCCTGACCGGATAGGCCCTCCCGTTCTTAAGGAGGCCTTGCCGGTTATAAGCACGGAGCTTACGCGTATCTACAATAGCTGCATCACACAGCGGTATTTTCCGGAAAGCTGGAAATTTGCTAGTATTTCCATGCTTCCGAAACCCGGGAAGGATCTCACGATCGCGGCGAGTCACAGGCCAATCAGCCTTCTCCCAATAATGGGAAAAGTGTTCGAAAGGCTTCTCCTCGCGCGAATCCTACCAACTGTTCTCTCGCGTAACCTAATTCGAGACGAACAGTTTCGCATTCCGACCGGGCCACTCCGCTTCACTACAAGCACTTTGTATGGCTCAGCAGATCTCCGCTGATCTAATACTTACAAAGGATGTACCTGTCATTTATCTCGACATGGTGCAAGCCTTCGATAAAGTGCCACACACAACACTCATAGCCAAACTTCGGCGCGTCCTCCCACAAGATATAACGGAAATCGTTAAATCTTTCCTCTCAAACCGCACATTCGTAGTAAGTGTGGGTAAGGCGAGATCCTCTAGGCGGAGGATTGCGGCTGGGGTCCCCCAGGGCTCCGTCCTCTCTCCGCTGCTGTTCTCGCTCTATGTCAATGACATACCGCACATACCGCGAATACGGCTTTTTCTCTACGCTGATGACATAGCCGTCTTAGCTAGAGGAATGAACCTCGACCACAAACTCAAAGTACTCCAAAAACAGATGAACTTGACGCTGAAGTGGGCGGAAGAAAACCATCTCACTTTCTCGGCGGAAAAGTCGCAAGCCATCTGTTACTCTCGCCGCAAACAAAAATACACTAAACGCTACACGCCACCAAAACAAATCACACTAGGTACTCGAAAGCTGAAGTGGGCGCCTAAGGCAACTTATTTAGGCGTCACTTTTGACAGAAGAATGCGCTGGCATTTACACGTCAGACGCATTCGGTCAAAACTTCAACATAGAGTACGACTTTTACATCCTCTCTTGAGGGAACCTTCACTCCCCTTGGACCTCCGCCTGGCACTCTACAAAACGTGTTGCCGGCCAGTAGCCACTTATGCCGCGGCGACATGGTGGACTACGGGAAAGGAGTACAAGGATACACTTGAGCTAGTTCAGAACAGAGTTCTGAAGCTCATAGCGCGCCCTCCGTTTCGGAAGAGGATGAAAGTTCTCAGGGAGGAACTCGGTATCGAGTCCTTCACTCAATGCCTGAGACGGCTTTCTTTCAATGAAGCTTATCAGGCCTTTCAATCCAGCGAAGCACCGGCGACGCTAAAACAATTATCACGACATGTCCTCACAATAGGACGCAGAAGACAAGCTCTCCCCTCGGACATATTGAGGGCGTAGAGCAATCACAACTAAAATAAGACAAAGTCACGACAGTGACTAAACACCTCAGCCAAATGGCTTTTGACTAAGGTCCGTCGCGAACCTACACCATCCACTTACACATAGCAGTAAAACGCTCCAGCGTGAGAACTGCAACACAAACACACACTGACCTTCGGCTTCGCCGAAAAAAAAAAAAAAAAAAAAAAAGGTCACAATGCTCTCTGCAAGCGTTTCCGTACTGTAGTGGTTATCACTTGCGCCTAACACGCGCAAGGCCCCCGGTTCGATCCCGAGCGGAAACAATTTCTTAAAGTTTCATAGATGTAAATAGAAATTTTGGAAGGAAGGTCACAATGCTCTTTGCAAGCTTTTCCGTAGTATAGTGGTTATCACGTGCGCCTAACAGGCGCAAGGCCCCCGGTACGATCCCGGGCGGAAACAATATCTTCAAGTTTCTTAGATATAAATAGAAAATTTGGAAAGATAGTCACATTGCCCTGTGCAAGCGTTTCTGTAGTGTAGTGGTTATCACGTGCGCCTAACATGCGCAAGGCCCCCGGGCGGAAACAATTTCTTCAAGTTTCTTAGATATAAATAGAAAATTTGGAAAGAAGGTCACATTGCCTGCGCCAGCGTTTCCGTAGTGTAGTGGCTATCACGTGCGCCTAACACGCGCTAGGCCCCCGGTTCGATCCCGGGCGGAAACAATTTCTTTAAGGTTCTTAGATATAAATAGGAATTTTGGACGGAAGGTCACAATGCTCTTTTCAAGCGTTTCCGTAGTGTAGTGGTTATCAAGTGCGCGTAACACGCGCAAGGCTCCCGGTTCGATCCCGGGCGGAAACAATTTCTTTAATGTTCTTCATTATAAATAGAAATTTTGGAAGGAAGGTCACAATACTCTTAGCAAGCGTTTCCGTAGTGTAGTGGTTATCACGTGCGCCTCACACGCGCAAGGCCCCCGGTTCGCTCCCGGGCGGAAACAATTTCTTTAAGGTTCTTCATTATAAATAGAAATTTTGGAAGGAAGGTCACAATACTCTTTGCAAGCGTTTCCGTAGTGTAGTGGTTATCACGTGCGCCTAACACGCGCAAGGCCCCCGGTTCGATCCCGGGCGGAAACTATTTCTTTAAGGTTCTTAGATATAAATAGGAATTTTGGACGGAAGGTCACAATGCTCTTTGCAAGCGTTTTCGTAGTGTAGTGGTTATCACGTGCGCCTAACACGCGCAAGGCCCCCGGTTCGATCCCGGGCGGAAACAATTTCTTTAAGGTTCTTAGATATAAATAGGAATTTTGGAAGGAAGGTCACAATGCCCTTTGCAAGGGTTTCCGTAGTGTAGTGGTTATCACGTGCCCCTAACACACGCAAGGCCCCCGGTTCGATCCCGATCGGAAACAATTTCTTAAAGGTTCTTCATTATAAAGAGAAATTTTGGAAGGAAGGTCACAATACTCTTAGCAAGCGTTTCCGTAGTGTAGTGGTTATCACGTGCGCCTCACACGCGCAAGGCCTCCGGTTCGATCCCGGGCGGAAAGAATTTCTTTTATGTTCTTAGATATAAATAGAAATTTTGGAAGTAAGGTCACATTTCCCTTTGCAAACGTTTCTGTAGTGTAGTGGTTATCACGTGCGCCTCACACGCGCCAGGGCCCCGGTTCGATTCCGGTCTGAAACACTTTTTATTTAAGATTCTTAGATATAAATAGAAATTTTGGAAGGAAGGTCACAATGCTCTTCGCAAGCGTTTCCGTAGTGTAGTGGTTCTCACGTGCGCCTCACACACGCAAGGGCTCTGGATCGATCCCGGGCGGAAAAAATTTCTTTAAGGTTCTTAGATATGAATAGGAATTTTGGAAGGAAGGTCACATTGACCTTTGCAAGCGTTGCCGTAGTGTATGGGGTTATCACGTGCCTCTAACACGCGTAGGGCACGTGCAAGAATAAACGATTTAGCATTACTCTAAATGCGAAAGTTAAGCTCTTTTACACAGCAATCAATTGATAATGATCTATCAAATGCGATTACTAGAGTTTTCTAAAAACTTTATTTTATTTCATTTTAAGTGCTTCCACTTACTTACGTAATAATCTATACAAATCGATAGAATTGTCTGTATTCACGTTGTGAGAAGTATTTTAAGAAAATGACATTTGTGGGATGCTTGAAAAAACAGAAGTTTACACAAAATTTAACTCTACGTCATAATAAACATTTAAATGGCACTGTTTTGGAAGAATTAAAAGTAACCATTTGTAGCAATTTTTTTGAAAATGTCTTTTGAGTGTTTCTTAAAATGAATCTTTTGCTCATTTTTACAGTAAATTGCTTAGTATTTGAGAATCTATAATTCACAAGCACATGTGCTAGGCGTTTAGGCGCTAGGTTTAGGCGTGTTCACAGACGAACGGACCGACAGGCAAATAGATGGCAGACAGACGGACGGTCGGACGTTTTGCTTTCAATTGGTTTTTCGGCATCAAAGACCCACAAATCTTGGTTTCTGGCTACACCATGCGTTAGATGATTTATTTCATTTAATTTTGCAACTGGATTTTTCCACTTTCTTGTTTTCAGGTCCCGGTAATGAGTTTTGTTTCTGTCGAAAATTCGCCGTTTTTCCGGGCAGCATTGCATAACTTTCTCTATACTACGTATTTTACTCCGTATACGTATATGAGGAAGTAAAAATCCTCTAACACGAGATGTCTTTTTTGCAACGGATAGCGCAAATTGCACTCTTTAATATGACGTAAAGATCATTTTGTTGTAATTTTTGCTTTTTTAAAACCTTCGCAAATGTAATTTTTTAAATTTATCTTTCACGCCATTTGTATGCACATTTTCATCGTTTTGTTTCATTCTAGCATTTGTTTGTAAATGTTCTTCAAAGGACTTCAAATGGAGTTTTGCGAAAACTCAATAGATTCCAGTAAAAAAGAGCTTCAAATTTCGCATTTATAGTAACGCTTAACGCCATTTCCTTAAAATCGGCTTTAGGTGTTTCAATAAAAAATGTCTATTTAGGACGACGTTATAGCCTTCTTTAATATTCTGAAATTATAATTTAGGTTCTACTATTTGGAAACCAAACAGCTGCGAAATTTTCAAAACACTTTTCTTTGAGCGCAATAGATGGAAGCAGGCAAGAAGGAGGGACAAAACTGTACAATACCAGGTCTCATCAAGAAAATTAGAAAAACTTTACTATTAGAAAGATTGTGCAATTCCGTAGCACCTCTAGTTTCTTTTATTTGTTTTATTTCTTCATTCCAAATTTTTAGACTTCTTTTCTTCTTCAGTTGATGCTTTCTCCCTGAAGTTTCTTTGGCTTCTTTCATGATTAAGTTTTTAATATCCATCCATTCTTGGTTTATATCGATATTAATTGAACTCTGATCTACATATTTTTTCATTCTGCACCAGTTTAGTCTCGGTATACCGTTGTGTCTCAACAGATGTACTTTGAAGCAGCTATGATCTGATTTTTCTGATAATTTGTTTTTGCTGACCATTTTGGAGGAATTTGGATTTTAGACGTTGAAGGGAAGAGTCTTTGAGAAAAAAATATTTTGATGCTTCTCAGATGTTCCGTTAAAAACAGGAATTAAGAGAAATATTTAATACTCTGCTATTTCTGAACTGCAACAAATTCAAAAGCGGAAGAAGCTTAAAGACGCTAAGACGTAACACGTGCACCGTAGGCGTAGGGCCTTCCTTTTCTTCTCGTGACCCTCGTTGAACAAACTGTGGAGGTTTCCACCTTCATTACGAAGGACTGGAAGGTCCAAGGGTTAGAGTCTCGACGGTGGCGCATTTCCAAGAATACATTACTAGATCGAATTCAGCCGCTGTCTGGAGAAGTCTAGCGGCTGGCTTCCCTGATTGGTAGTTTTCAGAGGTTTCTCCGATCTGTACCGGACAAATGACAAAGAATTACCCTAGAAAACTGCTCACGGACCGCGCGCGATCTTTCCTTTCTCTTCCTTGCCCTATCATCGCCCCTTACTTACACACATTTTCACTCATATGCACTACATTATCACAAACTGAGACCTTTTGAGATGATCCTGGCGGCTCAGATCTTTAGAATCAGTTTTTTTAATTATTCTTTTTTTTTTACTTTGATTTGTCAATTATTATGAATTACACAATATATACGGCCACTCTCAAATTAAATATTTTCAAACATCGTTGTTGGTTCGTTAGTTATTAGTTATTCCCGGCGCGTCACCAGCTTATGTCATTAGTCCTGAAAGTGTAGTGCATGTTTTTTTCTTCGGGAGGCGGGGGGGGGGAGATGGCAGTGATCTTCCCTTGCTGGATGGCGAGATCTGGCGCCGACCTACCGTCGACTAGCAGGGTTTACCCCTAGCCAGGACTCTCCCACCAGCAGGACAAGCTCCCGAACGGTCTCCCGGCATATGTGGCACTGTAGTACATGTTAGTGTAAGCGTGTGTGTGTGTGTGTGTGTGGGTGGGTGTAAGAGGAGAGAATAGGACAAGGATGAGGAAGTTAAGATCGCACGCGGTCCGTTGCCCGTTTGTTAGGGTACTGCTGCAGCATTCACTTAGTGTTGATCGGTGAAACCACAGAAATCTACTGATCAGAGCAGCCGGCCGCTAAAAATCTCCTCCAGACAGTAACTGAATTCCACCTAGCTCATCGAAAATCCGCCGGCGGTGTTCGAACCTACGACCTCCCGGTCAGAGGCACTGCAGTAATATCAAACGATGCTCTGAAGCACCGCTCCTCAAACAGTTGTGTTGTAGCCGATATCGCATCTCTAGTTAGCGATCACGAAGGAAACCATAAAACGCATTTTTACAACCTATTCACGGCCGAAATATACTGCATCAACAGTCAAACATTATATTACTATTTTTTTCAGCATTAGGTAACTTTTCGTATTTTTAGTAATTGCTGAAGTCGACTGTCTCTAATTATAAACATATCTAAAATTACAGAGGGTACCGAAACTGTGCTGCAATGACTCAGGCAAACCCGCGCGCCTACTCTTAAGATATTTGTCAACCCACACACAACCGTCGCTGACTTTTTTCATCCACATCATAATACCTTAAGACCGCGTTTCGTCCACCCACATCAGCAGGAATGTGACGACAGTCAGAATGACGATCATATCGACGCCCCAAAGTTACACTCCGTACTTTGTCGCAACTGAAACCACCTCCAGATGCCTCTGAATCAGAGACTTCATGATTTGACGTGGCGTGGGATTATTCCACCCACACACAACAGACCCTGACTTTCTTTTTTTCCGCGGCCCACAAAGAACGTCCAGTTTACAATACCCGGAGGGACGGCAAAGAACCGAGTTTCGTCTTAATCGACGCAACACAGCCTGTGACAAAACCGCAGTAGGTATGTCATGTCGGACGCGTCCAGTCCACACGGTCGAATCAGCTGCAAGAAGGTCCCGCACGCCGTGGCACAGGTTTTCGCTCGACTCTCCCGAAGCAAAGGAGCCGTCAGGGCGAATTCGCGCGATGAGGCACGTGGGGAGCAGTGGGCCAATTGCAGGAAAACGGCGCTCCCAATTGGATCGCTTATCGGCAACTTCTTTGCGTCAGAAGCTTTGTGGACCGAAATGCCCTAGGTTTTGAGACATGACGGTAGCCGGTTTAAAATGCTAATACCTGCTGCAAGTTCACTGTTCACTCTACTAATGGGAAAGTGACCATTTTCTTCTGTAATTATAAGAAAAAAGAGAACCTTTGATTAGTAAAAGATATATGTCGCTTCTTAATTATAATCCTGCAATTTAAGGGGTATCATAGAATAGGGCTAAATATTAGATGCTTAGAACGAGTTAAAACACTGTCTGGAGGAGAGTTGTAGCGGGCGACTAATCTGATTGGTAGCTTTACGTGGATTCTCAGATCAATACTAAGCAATTGACAGAGTAGTATCCTAAAAATCTGGCCAGGGACCGAGTGCAATCTTCTCTTTCTCATCCCTGTCCTGCCTTGCCTGCTTGTTCACACATATTTACATTTACATGCTCTGCACTGACAAACATGACCAATAGGAAACGTGGAGCTTGTCCCAGATGGAGCGACGCCCCGCTGGGGAGAGATACCTGAAGGTGGAAACCTCGTAAGCCGACGAGTGTGTGTCAGATCTCCCGTTGCAGCAGGGGAGCAATAACCTCTGAGAATAGGCCACTACACTTATGGGATCAACAACCTTGTACTTCATAACTTGTACCAACAAATGACTATAGAAATTGACGAGCATTTAAAAACCGAATCAAGGAATCATTTACCACCCGGCGGCTTCATTTAATGACACTTATTTCCCATTAACTTACATTTTCCCCTCTGCTGACATTGTGATCCTTATATCCTGAATAAACATACACGACGATAATGGGTAACCACGATGCCTGAAGTGATGTTATGCTTCTGAAGAACAAGACCAGTGGTTTGCTTAGAAATATTCTGATAGAAATATTAAATTAAGAGGAAGGAAAATGATGTTATATTGATTGCAAATGCCACACTAAGTTCTCTTGCATCAGAAAGGAAGAAGACTTCTCTTTCCTCTCACAGAGGTGATTTTCTATTGTCTTCAACATTACGAAGGACTGGAAGGTCCAAGGGTTCGAGTCTCGACGGTGGCGCATTTCCAAGAATACATAACTGGATCGAATTCAGCCGCTGTCTGGAGAAGTCTAGCGGCTGGCTTCCCTGATTGGTAGTTTTCAGTGGTTTCTCCGATCTGCACCGGACAAATGACAAAGAATTACCCTAGAAAACTGCTCACGGACCGCGCGCGATCTTTCCGTTCTCTTCCTTGCCCTATCATCGCCCCTTACTTACACACATTTTCACTCATATGCACTACATTATCACAAATGTCGGGAGATCGGCCAGGAGCTTACAGCTTCTCCCGGTCGGGACAGTGCCCAGCTGGTGGGAGATACCTGGTTGGGAAAAATCCAGTTAGTCGACGGAAGGTCGGCACCAGATCTCACCATCCAGTGGGAAAGACGACCGACACCACCAGAGGAAAAACATGCACTACTGTTACAAGACTTCAGCAGTTGCCGCACCCGGAATCATCAATCAATCAATCAATCAATCAAAGAAGGATCTCACCATCCAGGGGGAGGGCACCCGAGACCTGGAATAAAACATTCACTACCTCAACGGGAGTAATGACTGTATCCCGGGCGTCATAACGTGCCCAGAATCATAAACCAATCAACGGTAGTTTTCCGTGGTTTCTCCGATCAACACCAGGCGAATGCCGGAGCAGTACCCTACCAAACGGGCCACGGACCGCGCGCGATTTGTCCTTGCTCTTCCTTGTCCTATCCTCTCCCCTTATAGTCACACACTTACACTAACATGCACTACACTACCAAATATTCCGGGAGACCGGTCGGGAGCATAGAGCTTGTCCCTGCTGGGGCGGTGCCCCGCTGGTGGGAGAGTCCTGGTTAGGGGGAAGCCCCATTAGCCGACGGTAGGTCGGTGCCGGATCTCGCCATCCAGCAGGGTGCATAGATCACTGCCATCTCCCGAGAAAAAACATGCACTAGACTAACGGGAATAATGACCGAAGCAGTTGACGCGCCCGGAAACACGAAAAAATCAATCAATCAATCAATCAACAATCACTGCTGCAGTGAGTGACCTACCCACTGTGTTGCACGATGCCTGGGAGTGGTGTCGGCTGTCTTTCTAGTTTCCGTCACCACCTAAAATGGATTCACTCGCCTGACATTCTCGTGGCCGTTTAAAAGCATTTAGCGGCGCCGCTTTTTTCCTCCTTTTCTTCCTTTTTTTTGGGGGGGGGAGGAGGGGACAGCGAGTTGCACGGTCCAGTGCCTCCTCTTCCCTCCCCCACGTTCGTTCCCCTTCGGGATTTTCGAGAAAAAGCGGGACCGCCCCCTGCCCCTCGCCCCCTGTTTCGCGCTAAAAGTGACCGCATCCAGATCGGCACACGTTGCCACTAAACGATCAACACGTGGTCAAAATTTCAATGGCTTCGAATTCAAACACCAACGGCAATGTAGAGATTTTTGTGGTTTCGAGTTGATGTTAAAGTTATAAATATTCAAAATATGCACACAAAAATTCATCAGGGTGAGATATAACTATCTAAAATTAAAACTTTGATTTATTTGAAATATAGTTAATCTGATTTATAATTGGCCTATTATCAAATTTTAGGTTTGCTATTCATAACTTTTAAGTTGATTGTAATATACTTTATTTCAATTAATTGTAGCAAAATGTACATGGGATTAAATGAAAATTTATTTAATTGATTTTAACAGTATTATTGCAAAATGTATGAAGAATGCCAGAAATAATTTCTTGATGTTACTAGACTTCTCACTGTGAACGTAAAATTCACAACGTGATACTTCAGTGCACAACAATATATGAAATCTGCCTTCTCACTTTTGCAACATATTAAATACTTCTTTACCAATACTCATGTTCGAAATTCAATTCAAAGAATAATTTCAGGCTGGTTACTATTTATTCTCTTTCCTTCTTGGGTTTTCCACTCTTTTTTGGTTTTCCCTGACACCAAACTGAAGTAAATTGCATTCAATTTTAATAAAATACTAATACATAATGCATGCATATTAACACGACTCTATACTAATATTAACAGTTTTACTCTACCAATGGTAATATGACAGTTATTCGCCCAAAATTATAAATAACAAAAAACCTTCAATTATAGATATATGTTGCTCTGATGATAGCCCTGTAACTGAAGGGGTATCATAGACAATAGAGATTCTCTACTGATGGTGAAATTAGCATCTTTATAATCCTGGTAGCATCGGGTAGAAAACAGAAAAAGAAGCAAAATGGAGTGCACATGGAACTTTCTTTTTTCTCATCCGATGCCATCAGTTGTGTTTAAGCAGTGACGCACTGAGTATGAAAATTCAGTAGGTACCCGCAATATGGGAAATTTCCGAAAAACACAATCAAAATCTGAACTGTTTCATTCTGTTTGTACCTATCCAATTTTCCTCGCTATCTAACACAACCTGTGATACGTCTCCCATGATCAGAGGCTTATTTTTCCGTCAATATATACCTAGTTACGAAATTAGTAATATAGATTGTAAGTGTGCGAACAAATTTACTAGAAAACTGAAATTTACTGACTTCCCTCAGACTTTCCCTGCCCAACAAAATTAGTATAATTCCCGACATCTTCCGAGATTTCTAGAAAGTAATAGTCATGCTTCCTTTTGGGAATTATGTTCTTTGGTGGAACCGTGAGGCGGTTCTTTGAAGAGAAGTCGTTTGCGTAGCAAGTTCTTCAAAGTCAGATCATTAAAAAATGTCATGTGCAATGTTTCAAAATAGTGAGTAGTTTTCCAGTAATTCTGCGTGAAATGTAGACAATTTTTAAACTACAATTTTGTCAAAATTGGCTCTAAACATTTTCTTTAAATGCTTTTCTCCTCTACATCAAGGAACGGTAAAAAAGTAATACTTGTCCCATTTCCAGAGAACTGACTGTATTATCGAAAATTGTAAAAAAAATAACACTGAAAAGGTACAATTTTAAAGATAGAGAGTCGTTTTCGCGCAATTTCTGCTTGAAGTTACTGCAATTTATAAAAAAATTCTCAAAAGCTTGAAATTTTTGTTTAAGATTTTTCCTTGTATAGAGGAAAAAACATAAAAATATCGCAGGTATCATTTCCGTTGAACTTTATAAATTTTTGAATATTACTTAAGTTATCAATAAGGCGAGAAAGAATGAAGAGTGCAGTTGTAGCACCCCTAGCTTTTTAGGGACTTTCGCTCCATTTTAAGGTAACACCGTGTTTCCGCGTAAACTTGCATAAAATATAGACAATCTTCACACAATTTCTCAAAAAACGGCTCCATTTTTCATTAAATCTTTACCTTGTATCAAAGGATGGTAAATATGCTGTTGGTACAATTTTCGGCGAACTCTTCTTTCAAAATTTGCAAAATATTAACATCGCAAAAATACAATATTGAAGATAGAGATTTTTTGTCTTAAATGAAATCTCTTCTAATAAAATACATTTTCAAAAAGGTAAGTCCAATTTTTTAAAAATCTACTAGTTTTAGTGTAATTTCCGTTTGAAGTTAATGTAATTTATTTTAAAAAATCCCCATAAACTGATATTAATTTTCTCTTTAATTTTGTTTCTCTTATAAAGTAAAGAACGCATTAAAAATGACGCAGGTCTCATTTTCTTTGAACTTTATACATTTCCAAAGATTACAAAAGTTAAAAATAATGTGAGAAAGTATGTGCTGTTATGTTGTAGCACGACAAGTTTTTATCGGATAAAGCAAAGTTTGAGTAAAAAATTTTGGAAGTTCGCTTTTCGTTAAATTCTCTGAATTTTAGAAAATAGCAAAAGTTAATTTTTTTTTCGGTGTCTTCCTAGCACCACTACTTCGAGGCTTTCGCCCCATTTTATGGTAACACCGCGCGGCAGTTCTTTGAGATGTGAGGGGCGGACCAGCGGGCCGTGGCGGTGGACTTCAAAGGGGCCGTGAGTGTGTTTTTGGACTGGCCGCGGGAGGGTGGCAGAGCAGACCCGAGAGAGGGGCTGTGACGCCGCAGGTCGTGCGAAACGAGCCGTGAGCCAAATTGGGGGTGAAATCGTGATAGCGGAAGGAATGTCGCGGTGTTGGGATGCTGTCGGGATGTTTGTGGATTTGCTAATAGGTTCGTGTTCGAGGTACTTGCTATGTAGTGCAGGAGAATTTTGATATCTGATTTGGAAAAGGGAAAAGAAAAAAATGAGTCATCGTATTCTTTGAACACAGTGCGATTCTTAACGATAATAATGAGAAGAATGTCCGAATTTTAGGAGACCAAAATGTTGTGAAAGATAACAGTTGTCAATTAAGAACGGAAAAATATGCATATTTAATTAAGATGGGTGACCGCGAAGAGGATTTCGTTCAGTTTCCCTTATCCATTGAGCAAATACAGAGATGGCTTCTAGACACAGAAGTAGCTTCACTATGCGCACATTTTGTTGGCCTCTTCTTTTGCTACGTGTGGTAGGAGTGGGAGGAGAGTGGAAACATGCCTCAGCCCCCAATTTAACTCAGGCCTCGAACTTTTAAATAAAGAATGTATTCTCTAAATGAAATTAACCTCTAAGTTATTTTTGTTCCACGGAGAGATAACTGAAAAATTATGATTATTTGAGATCAATTCTTTTTAAGTTAGGAAGGGAGAAGAACTTTTGTTTGAAATAAGGGGTCTCCGAGCAGCTACCGTGGATCTGCGATATCCGTGAATCTACAACATCGAGTTGAAAACTGTATAATAATTTTTTTTTACACAACCACTTGTAAAGCGGTTATTTTTTGGGCTGGCAAAACGTGCTAAAAGTTCAATTTTTAGCACTACTGCTAAAAGTAAGATGATGCTCAAACGTTCAGATAAAACTGTGAATGCAACCAAAAAAACCTTCGTCTGTCCCATCAGCTACTACTGACCTTAGTGTATTACAACGCATAATTAAAAGACATGCATTCTTAAATTAAAATAAAACGAAGGCACTAAGGGTATAAAAAAGTGTATGACGCACGTGGTAATAGTGATTTTATTTTGTTCTTACACTCGACGTCACAATACATTTATTTAGCAATATAACCACCAATATCCCAATCATTTTCTGCATGTTTCTTTTAAATTATTTTCTGTTTTTGTGGCGTGACAAGGTCATATGCATTTGAACATTTTCTGTACTTGCGGTTCTACCTGTGGGGACACATAGCTACGTCCTTAGCCTAGAAGAACTACTTCAACATTCTCTATGTTTCTTCGATTACGCAAGCGTTCTATAAATGCAGAGATACTAATTGAGATTTTAACCTAATAATAGGCTGTAAGGAACGAGGGAGTTTCCGCGAGCGATTATGCAAGGTGATAATTTCAATTTTTTTGTAACCACCCGTTTAGTGTTGAAAGACGAAACTATCACTAAAGGTTCAGAAAGGTTCTGAAAATAAATGTCCTTACATAAACAAAGATATTGAAAAAAAAACACGCTGGGGTTCATGGTTGAACATCGTCCTTATCGATTGGTGATATGACTGTTAATTAGGTCCGCCAATCTCAAATGACTTCCTCGAAATATACTAGCCGAACCGCTATCTACTTTCGGTATCTTCTTCCGAGTGGGCGAGATGTTGGGTGGACAGGGGGGTTGGGTGGACAGGGGGTTGGACGGACGGGGGGTTGGGTGGACGGGGCGTTAGATGGACGGTTAGTTAAGTGGAAGGAATATTGTGTGGGCAGGACTTTAAATGCGACATTAAGTGGAATCGGGAGAAGGATGTTAGGTGAGCAGGACGTTGGGTGAGCGGGACCTTGTCGAAAACGGTGCAGGAACGATATGAACGGTTTATCCACCCCTATCGACAGGTATTGCTCATGCAGGAGCATCAGTTGATTCAGCCATCTTCTCACTACATTTAGCAGGAATTTCATCAATTTAGGAGCCGTAAATTTTATTGAGTGGGTGGGTCACTAAGGGGGTTGGTGGGTAGGGCATTAAGGCATTAAGTGGGCAGGGCGTTGGGAGGGTAGGACGTTCGGTGGTCGGGATGTTGAGTGGTCGGGACGTTGAAGAAACGTGGCAACGAGGGAACGGGACGTAGGGTAGGCAGGAGATTGGATGGGCAGGACATTGGTTGGTTAGTACATTGGGTGGGTAGGACATTGGGTGGACAGGACATTGGGTGGGCAGGACATTGTGTGTACAGGACCTTAGATGGGCAGGACATTGGGTGGGCCAGATATTGGGTGGGTCGGTCATTAGGTGGGCAGGACATTGGATGGGCAGGACATTAGTTGGCTAGCACATTGGTTGGGCAAAACATTGCGCGGGCAGGTGTGTTGGGGAAGAGATTGGCTGGGCAGCTCGTTGGGTGAGTAGGACACTGAGAGGGCGGGTGGACTACAATTGGGCGGTCGGGCGATGGGGCGCGAGGGCGGGCGAGCAATTCAGCAAACGGGTGGGCGGGCGGGGCGGGCGACGTCCTCGCCGGCGGCGGGGGCGTCCGGGCGTCGCGGAGGCAACACGAGCCGACGGCGACGGCGGCGGAGGCCGCGGCGCTGATACGAGTGTTTGCTCAGCCAAACACGCGCTCCGCCTCGCCTCGCCTCACCTCACTTCCCCACCTCTCCGCCCCGCGCCGCGCCGCGCCGCGCCGCGCCGCGCCGCTCGCCTGCAAATATCGTAAACGTCTTCCCCTTCCCTCGCCGCTCCGAGCGCGAGGCGCCACAAGGCTCTGAATCGGAGCAGCCGGCGTCCAACCACGCGCCGGCCGACACAACGCCCTCGCGTGCACACACGGCGCCTCCCACACACGGGGGAGAGCGTCTTGCTCAACGCCTTGGAACTCGTGGACGGCTCAGGAGAGGACTTACGGGATTTCTTTTCCTTGAATTATTGTTATTTATGCGCCAAGGGCGTTAAGAGGGATCTAATGATCTCGGGCGACGAAAAGCCCGGATGCCTTTGACTCTGATGACTTGTGGCTGGAGATCATTAGAACTAGTTAACACTCATGGTACAAATACATGATTTTATTTTTCACGAAATACTAGTGATTTAGATGTACATATTTACTAATTAACAATTTATTAATTTGAGTCGGTTTGTCTGCTCATATTTCTCTCCCACAGTTTCCTTTCATAATTCATTACATAATTGAACATGTAGTACTATTCAACTACCGGGAGAGATGGTTCAGGTCATCAACTGATGTCACTATACTGCCTCTGAATGGGAGGTCCTAGGTTCGAGTCGCTCAGAATTATCGACACTAGCTTGTCAGCTAGGTCGTATTCACATGCTATTTGGAGGAGAATTCTAGCGGCCGGCTAGAATAACTAACAAGCCTATCACCAGACAAAAGATGGCTACGGACCGCGCGCTACCTCTTCCTTGTCCTGTCCGCTTCCCTTACACACACACTTATACAAACATGCACTACACTATCATACATTCCGGGAGGCCAGTCGATAGTTTAGAGCTTGTTCCGGCTGGGGCGGTGCCCCGCTATTGTGACACACTTGGCTGTGGAAAACCCCGCTAACCAACAGTAGGTCGGCGCCGGATCTCGCAATCCAGCGGGACATGTAGAAGGGGGAGATGTGGAGAAATCGCCATCTCCCGAGAAAAACGAGCACTACATTTACGGAACTAATGACCCTAGTAGTTGCTGCTAACAATCAATCAATTTTCAACTGTTTTCATATTGCCCTCGTAGCCACGATATTCTTCATACAGAGAATATCGAAGGCAATAACAAGCAATAGAGTATTAGTAATTAAAAAACTTTTTAAACATATGTATTATCTTTAAAACGTATTATGTAAACATCCCTTCTCCGGATGAACTATTCAATCAACTTCACACATAGCTCTGCAGTGGCCTCAAAACTTGTTCTAAATGCTTATTTTCTTTCCTATTTATGTACATAACTATTTTCGTTACCGTTACCGATTGTAGGTGGGGTATCTAAACCATTAGATTAAACCGAAACTACTAAGATTTTAAAACAAACAAAAGATTATCGATATTACAAACTTTTCTACTCATACTAAGGCGTCTTGTCTTTAGTAAACACTATTTCACGTTTCACAGTGATGTTTCTTTTCGATATTATATATCTAAATATTTAGTTTTCTTGTGGCTATCGTGCTTCAGATCCATGTCTGCACGTCCCTGCGTATATACACGCCTCCTCCCACACGCAGACATCTTGCTCAACAGCCGGCTCCGTGGAACTCGTGTGCGGCTCTGGAGGGAGTTATGACGACTACGGGCTTTCCTTGAAATTTCGGATGAACTACTCATTCTCCTTCCCCCTCAGCTCGGTCGTGGCTTCAAAACTTGTACTAAATACTCATTTTATTTACTACTAGCGTCTGCCCGGCGCGTTGCTGTCGCAGAAGAAATAATAGTAGAAATATCGTTTGAAATTTGAAAGAGATATCTTGTTCCTTATTCTTATTCAAGAGCTACTATTTCTCTTTCACTATACCTATCTCTTTTTCCCTGCCACTCTCTCTTCCCCCCCCCCTTTCGATCACTCTCTTTCCTCTCTCATTTCCTCTCATTCCCCCTCTCTTCGCTCTATCATTCTCTCCCTTTACCCTCTGCCATCTTATCTTTTCTCTTTTTTGCCCTCCCTCTTTTGTTTTCCCTCTCTTTTCTTTCTTTCCTTTTTATCTCTTCGTCACTCCTCTTTTTTTCCTCTTTCCCCTCTTTTTCTCTCGCTCCTTTTCCATCCCTTTCACTCTCTCTCTCTTTCTCTCACTCTTCCTCTCCTTCCCCTTTCTTCCTCTTTTTCTCTTGTCTCTCTCATTCTCTTTATCTCTTTCCATCTCCCCATCTGTTCTTTCTCTCTTTTTCTCTTTCCCCTCTCTCTTTTATTCTGTTTCCTTCTCTCTCCCTCCGCTCTATTTTGCTTCCTTTGACCTCTCTCCCCCCCCTCTCTTCGTTCTTTCTCTCTCTTTTGTCCTCCCTATCTATTCCCTTTGTTATCCCTCTCTTTTTTCTCGTTTTCCTTCTCCTTTTCGTTCTTTCCTTCTCTTTTCCCTATCCCTCTCTTTCATTCTCTTTTCCCTCTCCTCTCTCCATCTGGTGCCGCTCGCTCGCTCCTCCTGCCCTTCTCGACCTTGCCCCACGTCACACGGGAACGCCCAGCAACAATGAAGTTCAGGTGTATTGGAAATTGCTTTTAAAGAAAGCGACATTTTGCGCTGCGACGCCATATAGCGGAGTTACAATTCTTGTACTATGCCTGTATTCCTCCTACAAGTGCAAGCAATAAGTTGACAAAGTTTTATCGCAATCAGTGAGCGGTACGGCTATGCGTACACTGCGGTTATACCACATTGCTGCTGGCCTCTGGCGGAAAATATTAGGAACCTGTTTCGTAGCGACTGGCCCTAAATAATTATCGCGGTGCATCTACTAACATGTTATTCGAATATTTTATTTTCCGCATTTGCGTTGAATTAATATTTACCGAACTTTGCAAGGACACTACGTTAAATCCTGAAGAAGAGCCTGTAAATATTTCGTATCTACTCATACACTCCTTTTTGTGAAATCGATGTCGATTACATGTCGTTGAATTCACTTTTATTAGTATAGATGTATACAAATAACTCTTATCGTTACCGTTACCGATTCTGGATTATATATCTGAACCATTAGTTTAAACCGAAACTATCAAGACTTGATAGCAAACAAAAGATTATTGATGTTCTTTGATCTTGATCAAAATCGAACATTCTGCACGCATCTCATGCTCTGAAAGAACCTCCTTTATTAGTGCATGTCCAAAAATAAATTATATTTTTGAAATGTCCCCAGACAGCACACTCTAGTGGAGACGTAAGTAACCGCTTCTGGCGGTACAATGGAAGAGAAGTCGCAGTAGATCTTTGTGTGTTTTGTTAGGTTGTGCAGTTCAGTGAAGTTTGAATTCTAATTTTGGTTTTCAATATGTTTTTCCACTTCTGAACTCGTATCCAATTTTCAAGATGATAGCAACGGTGTTGGGTGTGAACATTGCAGGGTAAGGCGGGCAAGAGCTGTGTCAGGCGAGGCAAACCAGGACGAGGAGTGTGGTAAAAAAAGAATTTGAGCACTTCGGCGTAAAGCAAATGAAGCCAGGGAGTGAATACACTAAAGACAGAATTCATTCCTTTTCCTTTCTGAATAGAGTAATATAATGAATAAATACCCGGGATAGTAAAATTGAATTGGTCTTTAAACTTCCTGAGTGATTTAATCGCTCGGGTTTCGAGTAGTAATTAATAAAGAAACTAGTTTGATGTAATATAAAAGTGAAGTTTTCAATATTTTATCCACGACAGCCCCAGTCATTGTTTTTATTTCCTTTCCCCGTATATTAATCAACAGCTAGACACTCAATGTGTTTTTTCGAATATAACAATTTCCGTTGTATTGATTTGGCATTAGCAAGAAGCATTGTAAAAATTTAGGTTAACGTTTTTAATAAATGTAAAACTGTTAAGGATTAATAATTATAATAAATATTTGAAGTTAAACTTAAAGTTTTATTAATTTTCTCTTATATTCCTGGCAAACAAGTGTTATTATGAATATATTAGAGCACACGTTTCATCATCACGTTCATAATAACACTCGAATGGGTGCGATATTTAACTGTTAGCATATGGTCAAAGATAAAAATATAATTATACTAAAACAATGATGTTTTCAACTCATGGATGTTTTTGTTGAAAAATTGATGTTTTAAACATGCATGATTTAACGATGATTTTTTTTTTAATATGGATGTTTTATGATTAATGTTTTCCCTTTTCCAATGTTTAGTTTCTGAATGAAAAAAAATCCCATGATTACATAACTGTAAAAGTTAAAATATTAAATAATAACTTATGGTAACACTGTTACTTCATGTCTTGGAATCAAAGGAACGCTCTGTGTACTATCTTTTCGCACTTTTCGTCAATTTCGATTAATAAGTCATTTTTTACTTTTCCCGTCATTTTTAATGTATTTGTCGCTGATTTCATCGATTTTAATGTCATTTTAGTGGTACTTGCTTCAAATAAATATTTACGAAATGCAACAAATGTTCCCCACAGAATTCCTGAGTAGCCTATACGATTTCTTCGTTCATATATTGTAATGTCAAGCTTGTGAGTACTATATTGTCTAATGCTCCCGTGACGTTTATCGACGCCATTGTCAGTTCCGCCGATTTCGCGATATATAAAGACAGATTTTCTTGTTATGGACAGTCCAAACCAAAAGTTTGCAGGCTGAGTTTACTTGAATTAAAAGCAGTAGCCTCGATTACACCAGTAACATATCCACTAGCATGAATTGTTCATCTGAAGTAGCTTTGATCATTTTTTTACGTAATTTTTCGTTTTTGTTTTTAGGGCATTTTAAAAACATTTTAAGAGCATTTCATTGATCATTTTTGGCAGTGTTTTAGGTCATCAAAATCCTCCCTCTAATTATCACCTTCTACCTCAGGAAACCTTCAAACCAACATACGTTTCTCTTCAATCCTTAACCTCAGGAATGTATCCAAGGCGATGACTCAGCATTGAATGAGGCAGCCACACATCCGGGTGCTCTCTTTAAGCTCAGAATGACACGTGCGCTGGGCCTGAGCTGGCCGTCAGATAGGCCTTCCAGGTAGCACCGTAAACGCCGCTTCTGTCACCTCGCGGTGACGACAAGACAAGCGCGCAAGCACAGGTATGGCGTAACGCTTCGCAATTGCAGACTCTTAGTCTCTCCCAAAACAAAGGCATCCTTATATTTAACACGTGAAGACAAAACGTTGTACACTCTTTTTTTTTTTAAGATAATGCGCGCACAGAGTAGTGTGAGATTCGGAATAATTAAACTTTATATAACGAAGGAGTAGAGACAGCTCTATTTTTACATAATATGGGTTACAAATATGTTAAAGTAAATTAACTGATTGATTCCGGGCGCGTCAATTGCTATGGTAATTAGTGCCGTAAGTGTAGCGCAAGTTATTCTTGCGGGAGGTGGCGGTGATCACCCCTGCCAGGTGAAGAGATCCGGCGCTGACCTACCGTCGGCTAGCGGAGTCCGGTGATCTTCCCTCACCTGTTATCTCTTCAGCGGGGCATCGTCCAGCCCGAACAAGATCTAAGCTCCCGGCATGTGTAATAGTGTAGTGCATACAAGAGAGTGTGTAAGTAAGGGGTAGGATAAGACAAGGAATAGAAAGGAAAAGAAGCTCGCGGTGCGTTTGATAGGGCTACGTTCCGGCATTCGAATGAAATTAATAGAAAAAATCATGGAAAATGCTAATGAGAAGAGTAAGCCGCTAGAATTTTCCTCCAGACAGCGGATAAATTCAACCTAGCTAATACCTAGTGTCCAAAAACCTATCACCGTCAAGGCCCAAGCCTAGAGCTTCCCAGTCAGAGGTACTCCAGGACCATCAGTTAATGCCATGAATAAGTCTCCACGTAAAATGAATAAGTTTGTATGTATATACATATATATATATATATATATATATATATATATATATATATATATATATATATATATATATATATATATATATATATATATATTAGTATATAGTAGAAAATGTTCCCGGATCATATTATAGCATATCCCAAAACGTTCGGTTCAAGATTGTTAAAAGCAGATTTTCGTCACCTGTAGACACCAGTTATGCTAACAAAACCCTAATCTACAAAACTAAATTTTTTAAATTTTAGATTTGCATTTGCGAAACTAAGAAGCATTTATTAATTTTTTATCAGTACATTTGAATTCCGGAGAAGTTAACTCTGTTGGCTGTTGAGGTCCCAAAAAAAGTTTCAGAAGAGTGTCCCACTCAAGCGCGGTTCGATCCCGGGCGGAAACAATATCTTTATGGTTCCTAAATATAAATAGACATCTCCGAAGGAGGCTCACAGTGCCCCTCGCAAGCGTTTCCGTGGTGTAGTGGTCATCACGTGCGCCTAACACGCGCAAGGTCCCCGGTTCGATCCCGGGCGGAAACAATATCTTTATGGTTCCTAATAATAAATAGACATCTCCGAAGGAAGCTCACAGTGCCCCTCGCAAGCGTTTCCGTAGTGTAGTGGCTATCACGTGAGCCTAACACGCCCAAGGTCCCCGGTTGGATCCCGGGCGGAAACAATATCTTTATGGTTCCTAAATATAAATAGACATCTCCGAAGGAGGCTCACAGTGCCCCTCCGAAGCTTTTCCGTAGTGTAGTGGTCATCACGTGCGCCTAACACGCGCAAGGTCCCCGGTTCGATCCCGGGCGGAAACAATATCTTTATGGTTCCGAAATATGAAAAAACATCTCCGAAGGAAGCTCACAGTGCCCCTCGCAAGCGTTTCCGTAGTGTAGTGGTTATCACGTGCGCCTAACACGCGCAAGGCCCCCGGTTCGATCCCGGGAGGAAACAATATCTTAATGGTTCCTAAATATAAATAGACATCTCCGAAGGAAGCTCACAGTGCCCCTGGCAAGCCTTTCCGTAGTGTAGTGGTTATCACGTGCGCCTAACACGCGCAAGGCCCCCGGTTCGATCCCGGGCGGAAACAATATCTTTATGGTTCCGAAATATGAATAGACATCTCCGAAGGAAGCTCACAGTGCCCCTCGCAAGCGTTTCCGTAGTGTAGTGGTTATCACGTGCGCCTAACACGCGCAAGGCCCCCGGTTCGATCCCGGGCGGAAACAATATCTTTATGGTTCCTAAATATAAATAGACATCTCCGAAGGAAGGCTCACAGTGCCCCTCGCAAGCGTTTCCGTAGTGTAGTGGTTATCACGTGCGCCTAACACGCGCAAGGTCCCCGGTTCGATCCCAGGCGGAAACAATATCTTTATGGTTCCTAAATATAAATAGACATCTCCAAAGGAAGCTCACAGTGCCCTCGCAAGCGTTTCCGAAGTGTAGGGTTTCACGTGCGCCTAACACGCAAGGCCCCCGGTTCGATCCCGGGCGGAAACAATATCATTATTGTTCCTAAATATAAATAGACATCTCCGAAGGAGGCTCACAGTGCCCCTCGGAAGCGTTTCCCTAGTGTAGTGGTCATCACGTGCGCCTTATACGCGCAAGGTCCCCGGTTCGATCCCGGGCGGAAACAATATCTTTATTGTTCCTAAATATAAATAGACATCTCCGAAGGAGGCTCACAGTGCCCCTCGCAAGCGTTTCCGTAGTGTAGTGGTCATCACGTGCGCCTAACACGCGCAAGGTCCCCGGTTCGATCCCGGGCGGAAACAATATCTTTATGGTTCCTAAATATAAATAGACATCTCCGAAGGAGGCTCACAGTGCCCCTCGCAAGCGTTTCCGTAGTGTAGTGGTCATCACGTGCGCCTAACACGCGCAAGGTCCCCGGTTCGATCCCGGGCGGAAACAATATCTTTATGGTTCCTAAATATAAATAGACATCTCCGAAGGAGGCTCACAGTGCCCCTCGCAAGCGTTTCCGTAGTGTAGTGGTCATCACGTGCGCCTAACACGCGCAAGGTCCCCGGTTCGATCCCGGGCGGAAACAATATCTTTATGGTTCCTAAATATAAATAGACGACTCCGAAGGAGGCTCTCAGTGCCCCTCGCAAGCGTTTCCGTAGTGTAGTGGTTATCACGTGCGCCAAACACGCGAAAGGTCCCCGGTTCGATCCCAGGCGGAAACAATATCTTTATGGTTCCTAAATATAAATAGACATCTCCGAAGGGGGCTCACAGTGCCCCTCGCAAGCGTTTCCGTAGTGTAGTGGTCATAACGTGCGCCAAACACGCGCAAGGTCCCCGGTTCGATCCCGGGCGGAAACAATTTCTTTATGGTTCCTAAATATAAATAGACATCTCCGAAGGAGGCTCACAGTGCCCCTCGCGAGCGTTTCCGTAGTGTAGTGGTCATCACGTGATCCTAACACGCGCAAGGTCCCCGGTTCGATCCCGGGCGGAAACAATATCTTTATGGTTCCTAAATATAAATAGCCATCTCCGAAGGAGGCTCACAGTGCCCCTCGCAAGCGTTTGCGTAGTGTAGTGGTCATCACGTGCGCCTAACACGCGCAAGGTCCCCGGTTCGATCCCGGGCGGAAACAATATCTTTATGGTTCCTAAATATAAATAGACATCTCCGAAGGGGGCTCACAGTGCCCCTCGCAAGCGTTTCCGTAGTGTAGTGGTCATCACGTGCGCCTAACACGCGCAAGGTCCCCGGTTCGATCCCGGGCGGAAACAATATCTTTATGGTTCCTAAATATAAATAGACATCTCCGAAGGAGGCTCACAGCGCCCCTCGCAAGCGTTTGCGTAGTGTAGTGGTCATCACGTGCGCCTAACACGCGCAAGGTCCCCGGTTCGATCCCGGGCGGAAACAATATCTTTATGGTTCCTAAATATAAATAGACATCTCCGAAGGAAGCTCACAGTGCCCTCCGCGAGCGTTTCCGTAGTGTAGTGTTCATGACGTGCGCCTAACACGCGCAAGGCCCCCGGTTCGATCCCGGGCGGAAAAAATATCTTTATAGTTCCTAAATATAAATAGACATCTCCGAAGGAGGCTCACAGTGCCCCTCGCAAGCGTTTCCGTAGTGTAGTGGTTATCACGTGCGCCTAACACGCGCAGGGTCCCTGGTTCGATCCCGAGCGGAAACAATATCTTTATGGTTCCTAAATATAAATAGACATCTCCGAAGGAAGCTCACAGTGCCCCTCGCAAGCGTTTCCGTAGTGTAGTGGTTATCACGTGCGCCTAATACGCGCAAGGTCCCCGGACCGATCCCGGGCGGAAACAATATCTTTATGGTTCCTAAATATAAAAAGACATCTCCGAAGGAGGCTCACAGTGGCCCTCGCAAGCGTTTCCGTAGTGTAGTGGTCATCACGTGCGCCTAACACGCGCAAGGTCCCCGGTTCGATCCCGGGCGGAAACAATACCTTTATGGTTCCTAAATATAAATAGACAACTCCAAAGGAAGCTCACAGTGCCCCTCGCAAGCGTTTCCGTAGTGTAGTGGCTATCACGTGCGCCTAACACGCCCAAGGTCCCCGGTTGGATCCCGGGCGGAAACAATATCTTTATGGTTCCTAAAGATAAATAGACATCTCCGATGGAGGCTCACAGTGCCCCTCGCAAGCGTTTCCGTAGTGTAGTGGTCATCACGTGCGCCTAACACGCGCAAGGTCCCAGGTTCGATCCCGGGCGGATACAATATCTTTATGGTTCCTAAATATAAATAGACAACTCCAAAGGAAGCTCACAGTGCCCCTCGCAAGCGTTTCCGTAGTGTAGTGGCTATCACGTGCGCCTAACACGCCCAAGGTCCCCGGTTGGATCCCGGGCGGAAACAATATCTTTATGGTTCCTAAAGATAAATAGACATCTCCGATGGAGGCTCACAGTGCCCCTCGCAAGCGTTTCCGTAGTGTAGTGGTCATCACGTGCGCCTAACACGCGCAAGGTCCCCGGTTCGATCCCGGGCGGATACAATATCTTTATGGTTCCTAAATATAAATAGACATCTCCGATGGAGGCTCACAGTGCCCCTCGAGAGCGTTTCCGTAGTGTAGTGGTTATCACGTGCGCCTAACACGCGCAAGGTCCCCGGTTCGATCCCGGGCGGAAACAATATCTTTATGGTTCCTAAATATAAACAGACATCTCCGAAGGAGGCTCAAAGTGCCCCTCGCAAGCGTTTCCGTAATGTAGTGGTTATCACGTGCGCCTAACACGCGCAAGGTCCCCGGTTCGATCCCGGGCGGAAACAATATCTTTATGGTTCCTAAATATAAATAGACATCTCCGAAGGGGGCTCACAGTGCCCCTCGCAAGCGTTTCCGTAGTGTAGTGGTCATTACGTGCGCCTAACACGCGCAAGGTCCCCGGTTCGATCCCGGGCGGAAACATTATCTTTATGGTTCCTAAATATAAATAGACATCTCCGAAGGAGGCTCTCAGTGCCCCTCGCAAGCGTTTCCGTAGTGTAGTGGTTATCACGTGCGCCTAACACGCGCAAGGTCCCCGGTTCGATCCCGGGCGGAAACAATATCTTTATGGTTCCTAAATATAAATAGACATCTCCGAAGGAGGCTAACAGTGCCCCTCGCAAGCGTTTCCGTAGTGTAGTGGTTATCACGTGCGCCTAACACGCGCAAGGTCCCCGGTTCGATCCCGGGCGGAAACAATACCTTTATGGTTCCTAAATATAAATAGACATCTCCGAAGGAGGCTCACAGTGCCCCTCGCAAGCGTTTCCGTAGTGTAGTGGCTATCACGTGCGCCTAACACGCCCAAGGTCCCCGGTTGGATCCCGGGCGGAAACAATATCTTTATGGTTCCTAAATATAAAAAAACATCTCCGAAGGAGGCTTACAGTGCCCCTCGCAAGCGTTTCCGTAGTGTAGTGGTCATCACGTGCGCCTAACACGCGCAAGGTCCCCGGTTCGATCCCGGGCGGATACAATATCTTTATGGTTCCTAAATATAAATAGACATCTCCGATGGAGGCTCACAGTGCCCCTCGAGAGCGTTTCCGTAGTGTAGTGGTTATCACGTGCGCCTAACACGCGCAAGGTCCCCGGTTCGATCCCGGGCGGAAACAATATCTTTATGGTTCCTAAATATAAACAGACATCTCCGAAGGAGGCTCACAGTGCCCCTCGCAAGCGTTTCCGTAATGTAGTGGTTATCACGTGCGCCTAACACGCGCAAGGTCCCCGGTTCGATCCCGGGCGGAAACAATATCTTTATGGTTCCTAAATATAAGTAGACATCTCCGAAGGAGGCTCACAGTGCCCCTCGCAAGCGTTTCCGTAGTGTAGTGGTCATCACGTGCGCCTAACACGCGCAAGGTCCCCGGTTCGATCCCGGGCGGAAACAATATCATTATTGTTCCTAAATATTAATAGACATCTCCGAAGGAGGCTCACAGTGCCCCTCGCGAGCGTTTCCGTAGTGTAGTGGTCATCACGTGCGCCTAACACGCGCAAGGTCCCGGTTCGATCCCGGGCGGAAACAATATCTTTATGGTTCCTAAATATAAATAGACATCTCCGCTCACAGTGCCCCTCGCAAGCGTTTCCGTAGTGTAGTGGTCACGTGCGCCTAACACGCGAAATGTCCCCGGACCGATCCCGGGCGGAAACAATATCTTTATGGTTTCTAAATATAAATAGACATCTCCGAAGGAGGCTCACAGTGGCCCTCCCAAGCGTTTCCGTAGTGTAGTGGATCACGTGCGCCTAACACGCGCAAGGTCCCGGTTCGATCCCGGGCGGAAACAATATCTTTATGGTTCCTAAATATAAATAGACATCTCCGAAGGAAGGCTCACAGTGCCCCTCGCAAGCGTTTCCGTAGTGTAGTGGTTATCACGTGCGCCTAACACGCGCAAGGTCCCCGGTTCGATCCCGGGCGGAAACAATATCCTTTATGGTTCCTAAATATAAATAGACATCTCCGAAGGAGGCTCACAGTGCCCCTCGCAAGCGTTTCCGTAGTGTAGTGGTCATCACGTGCGCCTAACACGCGCAAGGTCCCCGGTTCGATCCCGGGCGAAACAATATCTTTATGGTTCCTAAATATAAATAGACATCTCCGAAGGAGGCTCACAGTGCCCCTCGCAAGCGTTTCCGTAGTGTAGTGGTCATCACGTGCGCCTAATACGCGCAAGGTCCCCGGTTCGATCCCGGGCGGAAACAATTTCTTTATGTGTCCTAAATATTAATAGACATCTCCGAAGGAGGCTCACAGTGCCCCTCGCAAGCGTTTCCGTAGTGTAGTGGTCATCACGAGCGCCTAACACGTGCAGGGTCCCCGGTTCGATCCCGGGGGGAAACAATATCTTTATGGTTCCTAAATATAAATAGACATCTCCGAAGGAAGCTCACAGTGCCCCTCGCAAGCGTTTCCGTAGTGTAGTGGTTATCACGTGCGCCTAATACGCGCAAGGTCCCCGGACCGATCCCGGGCGGAAACAATATCTTTATGGTTCCTAAATATAAAAAGACATCTCCGAAGGAGGCTCACAGTGGCCCTCGCAAGCGTTTCCGTAGTGTAGTGGTATCACGTGCGCCTAACGCGCAAGGTCCCCGGTTCGATCCCGGGCGGAAACAATATCTTTATGGTTCCTAAATATAAATAGACATCTCCGAAGGAGGCTCACAGTGCCCCTCGCAAGCGTTTCCGTAGTGTAGTGGTCATCACGTGCGCCTAACACGCGCAAGGTCCCCGGTTCGATCCCGGGCGGAAACAATATCATTATGGTTCCTAAATATAAATAGACATCTCCGAAGGAGGCTCACGTAGCAGCTCACAGTGCCCCTCGCAAGCGTTTCCGTAGTGTAGTGGTTATCACGTGCGCCTAACACGCGCAAGGTCCCCGGTTCGATCCCGGCGGAAACAATATCTTTATGGTTCCTAAATATAAATAGACATCTCCGAAGGAGGCTCACAGTGGCCCTCGCAAGCGTTTCCGTAGTGTAGTGGTCATCACGTGCGCCTAACACGCGCAAGGTCCCCGGTTCGATCCCGGGCGGAAACAATATCTTTATTGTTCCTAAATATAAATAGACATCTCCGAAGGAGGCTCACAGTGCCCCTAGCAAGCGTTTCCGTAGTGTAGTGGTCATCACGTGCGCCTAACACGCGCAAGGTCCCCGGTTCGATCCCGGGCGGAAACAATATCATTATTGTTCCTAAATATAAATAGACATCTCCGAAGGAGGCTCACAGTGCCCCTCGCAAGCGTTTCCGTAGTGTAGTGGTCATCACGTGCGCCTAACACGCGCAAGGTCCCCGGTTCGATCCCGGGCGGAAACAATATCTTTATGGTTCCTAAATATAAATAGACATCTCCGAAGGAGGCTCACAGTGCCCCTCGCAAGCGTTTCCGTAGTGTAGTGGTCATCACGTGCGCCTAACACGCGCAAGGTCCCCGGTTCGATCCCGGGCGGAAACAATATCTTTATGGTTCCTAAATATAAATAGACATCTCCGAAGGAAGCTCACAGTGCCCTCCGCGAGCGTTTCCGTAGTGTAGTGTTCATGACGTGCGCCTAACACGCGCAAGGCCCCCGGTTCGATCCCGGGCGGAAAAAATATCTTTATAGTTCCTAAATATAAATAGACATCTCCGAAGGAGGCTCACAGTCCCCTCGCAAGCGTTTCCGTAGTGTAGTGGTCATCACGTGCGCCTAACACGCGCAAGGATCCCCGGTTCGATCGCAAGCGTTTCCGTAGTGTAGTGGTCATCACGAGCGCCTAACACGTGCAGGGTCCCCGGTTCGATTATCTTTATGGTTCCTAAATATAAATAGACATCTCCGAAAGGCTCACAGTGCCCCTCGCAAGCGTTTCCGTAGTGTAGTGGTTATCACGTTCGCCTAATACGCGCAAGGTCCCCGGACCGATCCCGGGCGGAAACAATATCTTTATGGTTCCGACATCTCCGAAGGAGGCTCACAGTGGCCCTCGCAAGCGTTTCCGTAGTGTAGTTATCACGTGCGCCTAACACGCGCAAGGTCCCGGTTCGATCCCGGGCGGAAACAATATCTTTATGGTCCTAATATAAATAGACATCTCCGAAGAAGCTCACAGTGCCCCTCGCAAGCGTTTCCGTAGTGTAGTGGCTATCACGTGCGCCTAACACGCGCAAGGTCCCCGGTTCGATCCCGGGCGGAAACAATTCTTTATGGTTCCTAAATATAAATAGACATTCCGAAGGAGGCTCACAGTGCCCCTCGCAAGCGTTTCCGTAGTGTAGTGGTTATCACGTGCGCCTAACACGCGCAAGGTCCCCGGTTCGATCCCGGGCGGAAACAATTTCTTTATGGTTCCTAAATATAAATAGACATCTCCGAAGGAGGCTCACAGTCTCCCTCGCAAGCGTTTCCGTAGTGTAGTGGTCATCACCTGCGCCTAACACGCGCAAGGCCCCCGGTTCGATCCCGCGCGGAAACAATATCATTATTGTTCCTAAATATAAATAGACATCTCCGAAGGAGGCTCACAGTGCACCACGCAAGCGTTTCCGTAGTGTAGAGGTCATCACGTGCGCCTAACACGCGCAAGGACCCCGGTTCAATCCCGGGCGGAAACAATATCATTATTGTTCCTAAATATAAATAGAACTCTCCGAAGGAGGCTCACAGTGCCCCTCGCAAGCGTTTCCCTAGTGTAGTGGTCATCAAGTGCGCCTAACAGGCGCAAGGCCTCCGGTTCGATCCCGGGCGGAAACAATATCATTATTGTTCCTAAATATAAATAGACATCTCCGAAGGAGGCTCACAGTGCCCCTCGCAAGCGTTTCCGTAGTGTAGTGGTCATCACGTGCGCCTAACACGCGCAAGGCCCCCGGTTCTATCCCGGGCGGAAACAATATCATTATTGTTCCTAAATATTAATAGACATCTCCGAGGGAGGCTCACAGTGCCCCTCGCAAGCGTTTCTGTAGTGTAGTGGTCATCACGTGCGCCTAACACGCGCAAGGTCCCCGGTTCGATCCCGGGCGGAAACAATATCTTTATGGTTCCTAAATAGAAATAGACATCTCTGAAGGAAGCTCACAGTGCCCCTCGCAAGCGTTTCCGTAGTGTAGTGGTTATCACGTGCGCCTAACACGCGCAAGGTCCCCGGTTCGATCCCGGGCGGAAACAATATCTTTTTGGTTCCTAAATATAAATAGACATCTCCGAAGGAGGCTCACAGTTCCTCTCGCAAGCGTTTCCGTAGTGTAGTGGTCATCACGTGCGCCTAACACGCGCAAGGTCCCCGGTTCGATCCCGGGCGGAAACATTATCTTTATGGTTCCTAAATATAAATAGACATCTCCGAAGGAGGCTCTCAGTGCCCCTCGCAAGCGTTTCCGTAGTGTAGTGGTTATCACGTGCGCCTAACACGCGCATGGTCCCCAGTTCGATCCCGGGCGGAAACAATATCTTTATGGGTCCTAAATATAAATAGACATCTCCGAAGAAGGCTCACAGTGCCCCTAGCAAGCGTTTCCGTAGTGTAGTGGTTATCACGTGCGCCTAACACGCGCAAGGTCCCCGGTTCGATCCCGGGCGGAAACAATTTCTTTATGGTTCCTAAATATAAATAGACATTTCCGAAGGAGGCTCACAGTGCCCCTCGCAAGCGTTTCCGTAGTGTAGTGGTCATCACGTGCGCCTAACACGCGCAAGGTCCCCGGTTAGATCCCGGGCGGAAACAATTTCTTTATGGTTCCTAAATATAAATAGACATCTCCGAAGGAGGCTCACAGTGCCCCTCGCAAGCGTTTCCGTAGTGTAGTGGTCATCACGTGCGCGTAACACGCGCAAGGTCCCCGGTTCGATCCCGGGCGGAAACAATATCTTTATGGTTCCTAAATATAAATAGACATCTCCGAAGGAGGCTCACAGTGCCGCTCGCAAGCGTTTCCGTAGTGTAGTGGTCATCACGAGCGCCTAACACGTGCAGGGTCCCCGGTTCGATCCCGGGGGGAAACAATATCTTTATGGTTCCTAAATATAAATAGACATCTCCGAAGGAGGCTCACAGTGCCCCTCGCAAGCGTTTCCGTAGTGTAGTGGTCATCACGTGCGCCTAACACGCGCAAGGTCCCCGGTTCGATCCCGGGCGGAAACAATTTCTTTATGTTTCCTAAATATTAATAGACATCTCCGAAGGAGGCTCACAGTGCCGCTCGCAAGCGTTTCCGTAGTGTAGTGGTCATCACGAGCGCCTAACACGTGCAGGGTCCCCGGTTCGATCCCGGGGGGAAACAATATCTTTATGGTTCCTAAATATAAATAGACATCTCCGAAGGAGGCTCACAGTGCCCCTCGCAAGCGTTTCCGTAGTGTAGTGGTTATCACGTTCGCCTAATACGCGCAAGGTCCCCGGACCGATCCCGGGCGGAAACAATATCTTTATGGTTCCTAAATATAAAAAGACATCTCCGAAGGAGGCTCACAGTGGCCCTCGCAAGCGTTTCCGTAGTGTAGTGGCTATCACGTGCGCCTAACACGCGCAAGGTCCCCGGTTCGATCCCGGGCGGAAACAATATCTTTATGGTTCCTAATAATAAATAGACATCTCCGAAGGAAGCTCACAGTGCCCCTCGCAAGCGTTTCCGTAGTGTAGTGGCTATCACGTGCGCCTAACACGCCCAAGGTCCCCGGTTGGATCCCGGGCGGAAACAATATCTTTATGGTTCCTAAATATAAATAGACATCTCCGAAGGAGGCTCACAGTGCCCCTCGCAAGCGTTTCCGTAGTGTAGTGGTTATCACATGCGCCTAACACGCGCAAGGTCCCCGGTTCGATCCCGGGCGGAAACAATTTCTTTATGGTTCCTAAATATAAATAGACATCTCCGAAGGAGGCTCACAGTCTCCCTCGCAAGCGTTTCCGTAGTGTAGTGGTCATCACCTGCGCCTAACACGCGCAAGGTCCCCGGTTCGATCCCGCGCGGAAACAATATCATTATTGTTCCTAAATATAAATAGACATCTCCGAAGGAGGCTCACAGTGCACCACGCAAGCGTTTCCGTAGTGTAGAGGTCATCACGTGCGCCTAACACGCGCAAGGACCCCGGTTCAATCCCGGGCGGAAACAATATCATTATTGTTCCTAAATATAAATAGAACTCTCCGAAGGAGGCTCACAGTGCCCCTCGCAAGCGTTTCCCTAGTGTAGTGGTCATCAAGTGCGCCTAACAGGCGCAAGGCCTCCGGTTCGATCCCGGGCGGAAACAATATCATTATTGTTCCTAAATATAAATAGACATCTCCGAAGGAGGCTCACAGTGCCCCTCGCAAGCGTTTCCGTAGTGTAGTAGTCATCACGTGCGCCTAACACGCGCAAGGCCCCCGGTTCGATCCCGGGCGGAAACAATATCATTATTGTTCCTAAATATAAATAGACATCTCCGAGGGAGGCTCACAGTGCCCCTCGCAAGCGTTTCTGTAGTGTAGTGGTCATCACGTGCGCCTAACACGCGCAAGGTCCCCGGTTCGATCCCGGGCGGAAACAATATCTTTATGGTTCCTAAATAGAAATAGACATCTCTGAAGGAAGCTCACAGTGCCCCTCGCAAGCGTTTCCGTAGTGTAGTGGTTATCACGTGCGCCTAACACGCGCAAGGTCCCCGGTTCGATCCCGGGCGGAAACAATATCTTTTTGGTTCCTAAATATAAATAGACATCTCCGAAGGAGGCTCACAGTTCCCCTCGCAAGCGTTTCCGTAGTGTAGTGGTCATCACGTGCGCCTAACACGCGCAAGGTCCCCGGTTCGATCCCGGGCGGAAACATTATCTTTATGGTTCCTAAATATAAATAGACGACTCCGAAGGAGGCTCTCAGTGCCCCTCGCAAGCGTTTCCGTAGTGTAGTGGTTATCACGTGCGTCTAACACGCGCAAGGTCCCCGGTTCGATCCCGGGCGGAAACAATATCTTTATGGTTCCTAAATATAAATAGACATCTCCGAAGGAAGCTCACAGTGCCCCTCGCAAGCGTTTCCGTAGTGTAGTGGTTATCACGTGCGCCAAACACGCGAAAGGTCCCCGGTTCGATCCCAGGCGGAAACAATATCTTTATGGTTCCTAAATATAAATAGACATCTCCAAAGGAAGCTCACAGTGCACCTCGCAAGCGTTTCCGTAGTGTAGTGGTTATCACGTGCGCCTAACACGCGCAAGGCCCCCGGTTCGATCCCGGGCGGAAACAATATCTTTATGGTTCCTAAATATAAATAGAGATCTCCGAAGGAGGCTCACAGTGCCCCTCGCAAGCGTTTCCGTAGTGTAGTGGTTATCACGTGCGCCTAACACGCGCAAGGTCCCCGGTTCGATCCCGAGCGGAAACAATATCTTTATGGTTCCTAAATATAAATAGACATCTCCGAAGAAAGCTCACAGTGCCCCTCGCAAGCGTTTCCGTAGTGTAGTGGTTATCACGTGCGCCAAACACGCGAAAGGTCCCCGGTTCGATCCCAGGCGGAAACAATATCTTTATGGTTCCTAAATATAAATAGACATCTCCAAAGGAAGCTCACAGTGCACCTCGCAAGCGTTTCCGTAGTGTAGTGGTTATCACGTGCGCCTAACACGCGCAAGGCCCCCGGTTCGATCCCGGGCGGAAACAATATCATTATTGTTCCTAAATATAAATAGACATCTCCGAAGGAGGCTCTCAGTGCCCCTCGCAAGCGTTTCGGTAGTGTAGTGGTTATCACGTTCGCCTAACACGCGCAAGGTCCCCGGTTCGATCCCGGGCGGAAACAATATCTTTATGGTTCCTAAATATAAATAGACATCTCCGAAGGAGGCTCACAGTGCCCCTCGCAAGCGTTTCCGTAGTGTAGTGGTTATCACGTGCGCCTAACACGCGCAGGGTCCCTGGTTCGATCCCGAGCGGAAACAATATCTTTATGGTTCCTAAATATAAATAGACATCTCCGAAGGAAGCTCACAGTGCCCCTCGCAAGCGTTTCCGTAGTGTAGTGGTTATCACGTGCGCCAAACACGCGCAAGGTCCCCGGTTCGATCCCAGGCGGAAACAATATCTTTATGGTTCCTAAATATAAATAGACATCTCCAAAGGAAGCTCACAGTGCACCTCGCAAGCGTTTCCGTAGTGTAGTGGTTATCACGTGCGCCTAACACGCGCAAGGCCCCCGGTTCGATCCCGGGCGGAAACAATATCATTATTGTTCCTAAATATAAATAGACATCTCCGAAGGAGGCTCACAGTGCCCCTCGGAAGCGTTTCCCTAGTGTAGTGGTCATCACGTGCGCCTTATACGCGCAAGGTCCCCGGTTCGATCCCGGGCCGAAACAATATCTTTATTGTTCCTAAATATAAATAGACATCTCCGAAGGAGGCTCACAGTGCCCCTCGCAAGCGTTTCCGTAGTGTAGTGGTTATCACGTGCGCCTAACACGCGCAAGGCCTCCGGTTCGATCCCGGGCGGAAACAATATCATTATTGTTCCTAAATATAAATAGACGACTCCGAAGGAGGCTCTCAGTGCCCTCGCAAGCGTTTCCGTAGTGTAGTGGTTATCACGTGCGTCTAACACGCGCAAGGTCCTCGCCTGATCCCGGCGGAAACAATATCTTTATGGTTCCTAAATATAAATAGACATCTCCGAAGGAAGTCATGAGCCCTCGCAAGCGTTTCCGTAGTGTAGTGGCGTTATCACGCGCCAAACACGCGCAAGGTCCCCGTTCGATCCCAGGCGGAAACAATATCTTTATGGTTCCTAAATATAAATAGACATCTCCAAAGGAAGCTCACAGTGCACCTCGCAAGCGTTTCCGTAGTGTAGTGGTTATCACGTGCGCCTAACACGCGCAAGGCCCCCGGTTCGATCCCGGGCGGAAACAATATCTTTATGGTTCCTAAATATAAATAGAGATCTCCGAAGGAGGCTCACAGTGCCCCTCGCAAGCGTTTCCGTAGTGTAGTGGTTATCACGTGCGCCTAACACGCGCAAGGCCCCCGGTTCGATCCCGGGCGGAAACAATATCTTTATGGTTCCGAAATATGAATAGACATCTCCGAAGGAAGCTCACAGTGCCCCTCGCAAGCGTTTCCGTAGTGTAGTGGTTATCACGTGCGCCTAACACGCGCAAGGCCCCCGGTTCAATTCCGGGCGGAAACAATTTCTTTAAGGTTCTTAGATATAAATAGGAATTTTGGAAGGAAGGTCACAATGCTCTTTGCAAGCGTTTCCGTAGTGTAGTGGTTATCACGTGCGCCTAACACGCGCAAAGCCCCCGGTCCGATCCCGGGCGAAAACAATTTCTTTAAGGTTCTTAGATATAAGTAGGAATTTTGGAAGGAAGGTCACAATGCTCTTTGCAAGCGTTTCCGTAGTGTAGTGGTTATCACGTGCGCCTAACACGCGCAAGGCCCCCGGTTCGATCCCGGGCGGAAACATTTTCTT
>BLKR01007314.1:0-39621 GCA_011170035.1 Teleogryllus occipitalis | reverse complement strand
GATAGGTTCATGGCCTTTGGAACCGATTCTCTAGCAATCGCATAAACGTAGTCAATCCGATTTACATCTTCTTTCTCTTGTTTCGTCGCAACTTTTACTAATCTTGATAACGGATCTGCGATATTTGTACACCCCTTTTCGTATTTGATCTTATACGAATAAGGTTGTAACCTCAGAATCCACCTTTCGATGCGAGCATTTGGCTTCGATTTCGGCGTGAACAAATACTCAAGCGTCTTGTGATCGGTAACTAATTCAAACTCGATACCATATAGCCATAAGTGAAATCGTTCGCACGCGAATACCAATGCTAGCGCTTCTTTCTCGGTCTGTGAATAGCGTGTTTCGGGGTCTGAAAGGCTTTTACTCGCGTATCCGATAGGTCTCCAGCCGGAGGGACCCTTCTGAACTACTACCGCGCCTACTGCATCTGGTCCGGCATCAGCAATAACTCTCGTTGGAGCATCCGTATCATAAATACCTAATGTTTTTGCATCTCCCATCAACCGTTTTATTTCACAAAAAGACCTTTCTTGTACGTCTGTCCACTCAAATTTTTCCGAACTGCGCGTCAGTTTTCGTAACGGTTCGCTTAATTGAGACAACCCCGGGATAAAAGACGAACAAAAGTTTACGAGACCTAAAAACCCTCGAATCTCATCTGGAGTTTCCGGTCTCCGAAAATTCTGAACTGCCCCGATTTTCGATTCTAGTGGTCTATATCCTTGTCCCGATATATGAAAACCCAAGAATTTAATCTCTTGTCTTCCGATAACACATTTCCGGTCATTTAATTTGAGCCCTTTTTCTTGCAAAGTATCGCGAACTTTCCTCAATCTCCGATCGTGTTCTTCTTTCGTTTTTCCAAAAACAATAATGTCATCTAAAAAATTCTCGACTCCTTCGCAATTCTGCAAGATCGATCTCAAAATTCGCTGAAACATCTCGGGAGCACAATTCAACCCAAACATCAAACGCTTGTATCTATAAAGCCCTGAATCTACTACAAAAGTTGTAATTTCCCTGGATTTCTCGTCGAGCTCGATCTGATGATACGCGTCTCGAATGTCCAGAGTACTGAAAAAATTACTTCCTCGAACTTTGTACAAAAACTCTTCGATAATTGGTAAAGGGAACCGCTCGCGCACGATAGCTTGATTTGCTAAACGCATATCGACACATAACCTAAATTTTCCGGTGTCCTTATAAACTGGCACTACTGGTGAAACCCATGGAGTCGGCCCCTCTACTTTCTCGATTATATCCTGTCGTAGTAGTTCATCAATCTGTTTTTGGATTTGATCGCGAATTTTAAAAGGCACTCGACGCAGCGGTTGTGCTATAGGGGGAAATGACGGGTCGATTGGTAACTTGAGTTGAAAATCTTTTAACTTGCCAATACCTGTATCGCCTTTTTCAACAACAATCATATTATTCACTTGTAATTCTGTACCGATTTTAATAATTCCCAACGCTTTTGCCGTAGGATAACCCAATAACGCTCGTCCATCCCCTTTTGCGACCACGAAGTTAGCGTCTACTTCTTTCTTACCAGCTTTGATTACGCAATCAAATTCGCCAATTAACTGTAAAGCATTGCTTTGTCCATATGGAAATATTTCCCTATCTGTTTGACGCGATTTACATTTGATTTGTTTACCTTTCAAATACGACCAACATTTGTCGTTGATTACATTACATTTTGCCCCTGAGTCTACCAACACATTCACAGGTACGCCTCCGATGTAAATCTCCACGTTCTCTTCGTGTTTTCCATTTTCCTCGTTGGCCCTGTTTATATGTTCAGCTTCCACTACGTGAAATGCGTAGCCGTCGTCTTCGTGCACTTCGTGCAAACTCCGAAGCTGCCCCGATACCGGTTTCCGTGTCGATGTGGCACCCGCCTGGACGCCTTGCGCAGTCTTTGTTCTGCAAACAGCAGCGAAATGACCTTCCCTCTTGCACTTCGAACAAGTTTTACCTTTGGCCGGACAATTTTTGTCGGATTTGTAGTGCCCAACATAACCGCACCTATAACAGCGTTTCTCTGTTGTTTTATGCTGTTGCTTGTTGACTTTTTGTTTCTTCTCCGTGAGTTTAGCTACATTTTCCGGCTCCATGTTTTTTACACGAACTGACATAACCTCAAACGCCTGAGCGATTTCCGTAATTTCTTTTAAAGTTATGTCGCCTTTTTCGAGGATCCGCTTCTTGACTTCGGTTGAGCTGCACTTGTCCACTACCTGGTCTCTGATTTCGTCATCTACCGATGTGAACTCGCAATATCTTGCTTGCTGTCGCAGTCTTGTGATGAATTGAATTACTGTCTCACCGTCTTTTTGCGCCAAACCTCGAAAAATGTGCCGCTCGTACGTTTTGTTCGCTTTCGGCTTGAAGTACGCCGTCAGCGCGTCTTTAGTCTTGTTGTATGCATCCTCGCCCTCCGCAACTGTATCAGCGTCCGGAATTGCATAAAAAACGTCTTGAAGTTCCAAACCTCCCATATGTAAAAGCGTTGCTTTTTTCCGCGTTGCATCTGTTATATTTTTGCTGGTCAAGTACAGATCAACAGCGCGCAGCCATCTTTCCCACCGAGGAAAAATGCCGCTTTGTTCGCCGTTCGGATCAAACGGTGGTAACTGCGTATTCTCCATTATTCAAAATAACGCACTTTATCTGAGTCACAAACGCGAACAAATGTCCAACTTTGCCGAATCCTCGATCCTCGTCGCCAAATGTAAGGTTTGAACACGATTTAACGTCAGAACAAACTCTTTATTCGACACACGTTTGTCTTACAGCGTGTTATCCACGCACAGCCACCTTGGAACTCACTGTCCTTCTCGCACGCAAGCGACATCTAGATTACCTGCGTAGACAGTGGTGCCAACAAACACTTACAGCCAAGGTCATTAGTCCCTCTACGCGCCCGCCTTGCTGCTGGTGAGTGCGTTCAATTATTTATTCATTGTGTATCCGAGCTCGTCAACTGATAAAGTCATTAGTCCCTCCACATGCCCTTCTTCCTGCTGGTGAGTGTCTTCAATCATTGATTGGGTGGTTAGAGTTTCCGGCCTCGTCAACTGCTAAGGCCATTAGTCCTTCTACGCGCCCGTCTTCCTGCTGGTGAATGCGTTCAGTTATTGATTCGTTGGTGTTTCCGGGCTCAACTACTAAGGTCGTTAGTCCCTCTGCACGCCCGTCTTCCAATTGGTGAGTGCCTTCAATCATTGACCGATTAGTTTTTCCAAGCTCCACAATTACTGACGTTATTAGTCCCTCTACACGCGAGAACTGGTGAGTGCGTTCAATCATTGCGTGGTTAGTGTTTCCGGGCTCATCAACTGTTTGCTTGAGTGATTAGTGATTCTGGGCGCGTCAACTTTAAGGTCATTAGTCCTTTAAGTATAGTCTATGATTTATCGCGAGAGGTGGCGGTGATCTCTTCTCGCTGCCTGACGAGACTAACTGATATATTAACATTTTTTCACAACCCATTGCATTATTTTTTCACACCCATTTCACCCCCAACTCATTGCATTATTTCATTTTTGTCGCGGACTTCTTGGCGTCATAGTTATGTATCTCTTGAGGTCTAATGATCCTCATTGTGACCATGAACTTGATTAGTCTGTGTCCGTTCAGATTGATTGATTAGCGATTCCGGACGCGTTAACTGGCAGTCCCTTGTCTCGTGAACGTTTTATGGCAGGAGGTGGTGATCTTCCCCTGCTGGCTGGCGAGACTGTCCGACACACACAGATTTTTTAATAACCCTACCCCCATTTTTGTAGATTCATTCTGATGCGCAGAGTTCCTACAGTTAAAGTTATGTATTGCATGAGGTCTAATATTCCTCATCGTGGCCGTGAATTTCATTAGTCTGCCGTATAGATTAATTAATTTGCTATTCCGGGAGCGTTAACGGCCAAATTCATTATTATCGTAAGTGTAGTGCGTGTATTTATCGAGGGAGGTGGCGTTGATATTCCCCCGCTGGATGGTGAGATCCGGCGCGGACTCACCCATCGGCGTGCGGGAATTTCCCCAACTATGTATCTCCCACCAGCGAGGCACCGCCCCAGCCGGACACGTTCTAAACTCCCGGCTGGTCTCCCAACAAATGTGGCATTGTGCTTGTATGTGTGTGTAAAGTAAGGGGTCAGGATAAGATAAGAAGGAGAAAGGAAAGATCGCGTGCGGTACCTGGCCCATTTGTTAGGGTACTGCTCTGACATTCACCTGGTTTTGATAGAAGAAATCACGGAAAATTACCTATGAAAGCAGCCGGCAGTCCCTAAGCTTCTTCTCCAGATAGCGCTGTATTCGACCTAGCAATCTAGCTAGTGTCGAAATTCCTGCTATCGTGTGATCTATCTTTTCATTTATTTGCATTTGTATGGACAAAAATTAGTATCAGAACACTTTGACATTGCATATTTGTATCTTTATTGGTGTATGGTATATATTTTTTTCATAAGACCGATTATATTGTTTCTACTTAATATTTTGTAACCATGTACAAGGAAACAGTTCCATCATTCAAAACCCTGAACCGCTTACTAACCATTTCATGTGTGGAAAATATCAAGACCGCCAATATGTCGGCAATATGACTCCTTCACCGTGCTACCGCAATCAATGGAAATCCAATTCGCCCAACCCCGTGACGTCACGAAGGCGCTTCCAATCTCATTGGACAAATCCGATGCATTTGTTACGGGGCGTTGTGTTCGACCTTTGGCGATTTAGAATCGATCGTGCGGCGACCGTTAGGAATGGCTGGAAGGGCGACTGTCGGGAAGAGCACTGGAAACTCTTTGGCGAGGGACAAGTGACAATTGTGGATTCGGGGTGACTATTTCACTCATGGCTGTCCGTATCCAAAGTAATCAATGCCAAGCAAGAATATATTCTAATTTAACCAATTCCAGATGTCTACCACCATATGATTATCAATTTTGCCCTCCGCTGTAATAATTTTATTTACCTTTTTTTTGTTATCGGTAGCAATTGTTTTGGATCCATAGCTTGTGAGCATCAACTTAGTATTAATATGACTCGTTTTGGTAATGTTTCAAATTCTGAAATAGAATATATTATTAAAGATGCAGTGCCGAAAAACAGAAAAAGAAAGAGAAAATACGTGGAAGCAGCATCAAGAATTTTGTGACGAAGGAAAACACAAATTAACAGCACAAACTACCAATGAAGAAATCACCGACATTTTGGAAGATTGAGCAATTAATATTCGAAGGTTAGATGATGAAGAGTACAAGGAATATGCTATCAAAATCACCTAAATAATTGTGTTTATAATCAATGTTCTTGTTCGTAGTTTTCTTAATATAATTGAAACATAATTGAAATCACTTTTTCCGTTATTCATATTTTCTTGGATATAAGGCATTCCAGGAGGCGGTATTAACTCAGGACTGAATGAAAGTTTCTCAATTCGACAGCATTTTTTAGTAATATTTCTCTTTTTCGTAATTCCTATGATTTGAATTATCCATTCTATTAATTTAATGCGTTAATTTGTGAAATAATCACACTAAATATCACTCGAAGTGCTGTAATATTTCTAATGATAATGGCGGTGATGGGGCTACGACTGCGGTGGCATTGGTAGTAACGCTCTCATATGTGGAAAAAGTGATTCAGAAAAATAGTTTTTTCATGATAGCAATTCCGATTTTAACTGTCATCTGATATTCCCTCTAACATCAAATAGAAATAACTGATTTTATGATAGCTTTTTATGATCTGAAAGTACTGTAAAACTTTCGATTCAAGAATGCCCTTTTAGACATTATATGTATGTCTTTGTTCGTCCTTTCTCAGAAAAGTTATTGAAGCTTACCGAATTTTTCTTTTAAGTTCACTGTCCTGTATTTCCCTTATGCTCATTGTTATTTTTATGGTCCTATCACGCTCTAAATATTCGAATATTAGAGTGCACGATGTTGTTGTGACTTTTCAGGAATGCGTGTTAAGCAATGAGTATTTGTGACAGCTAAAATCCTCGCTTTTGTCACTCATCATTTTACGAATGTTATAGAAGAGAATACTTCATTACGAATTCTACCATCTGTTAAATTTACCAACATTCAATATGCCGATTTTTCTACAGATGGCTACGGAATTTTTCTGCAGAATTTTTCTACGGAATGATTATTTGACTTGCCTACTGTTAGGTTTCCTCGAAATCGTTACTTTTTACTTCCGTTTATTACAGATAATTACGTTAACTTCAGAAGTACTTGTTATTTGAAATTATTTATTGGCTCTTGGTAAAGAAAATTACTTTTTTATTGTTTGATAAAATTATTTTTGTTACAACCAGAACTGAATAACTTTCTATTTCAATTTTGATGATTAATACATTTTTGTTGGTACAAAAAACAGTACATTAAACTCGAGGCTTTGGAAGTTTCAACGGGATATTTTGATTTTGAGGGTACTTTACATGATGCCTGAAAAACATTTTCTAAATTTCCTCAAAAATGGATCCAATTTTGTTTTATTAGATAGAATAGCGTAAATGATGCTTAAGAGAATGATGCAAGTCACATGTTCGTTGAAATCCCAGACTTTTTGAAAATTGTAAAAGTGCAATTTTTTTTGGGGGGGGGGCGTCTTTCTACAACTATAATATTGAATATACAGTTCTTTTCTTAACGAAATATGTTCATTAAAGAGAGATCTTCAAATACGTTCGTGTTCCATTTTCCGAAAACAGGAATCTTGTAATTTTGCGCACATACAGTAAAGTTCAAACTTTTTTTACCTTTTCTCAAAACCGTTCCAAATGTTTCTTTAAATTTTCTCCTGTAGGAAATATAGTACTCTAACTAAGAAATATGGTACGCCGACCTGGATGGCCGATGTGGCTAAGAGCGAGTACCGACTCAGCGCTTCGGTCCAAAGGGTCGCGGGTTCGAGTCCCGCCTTGGGCATGGTTGTTTGTCCCTTGACTTCGTGTGCGTGTTGTCGCGGAGGGCCTCGCGTTCTGCTGACCCCAGATCAGAGGAGCCCGCAAGAGTGTTTGTCTAGTGTATGGGCGAATATGCGTCCCTTCGGGACGTAAAGGGCAACCGGCTGTCGGCTGGATAAAAGCCCTAGGAAAAAAAAAGAAATATGGTGCTAGTTTTTTTAAGCCATCTTTCCATTTTTTGGAAAACGTTAACATTTTAAAACTACAAAATTGTATTTAGATATTTTTGCCACAAACAATATCTGTGGTAAAAAGTCAGATCTTAAAAAAAAGTCATGTACTGTTTTTTGCAAAAACGAGTATTGTCCGTGTTATTTGGGCTTCGAATTAATGCAGTTTTAAAAACTTTTTTTTTTCAGAAAGCACTCCAATTTTTTTTTACGGATGTAACGCTTAAAAGAATGGCACGGATCTCATTTTCATTGAACTCTTTAACTTTTAGAAAATTGAAAATTTATAAACAACGCGAGAAAGTATGTACTGTTTGTTATAGCACCACTTGTTTTTTATTCGAATAGAGCTATGAAAGCATATTGAAATAGCAGTGGTTTGATTTTCATGTTAAAATCCCTAAAATTCAAAACTGGCAAAAGTTCGATTCATATTTATCCTTCGAGAGCACAGGTGCAGGTCGAGTGGAAGAGTAGTTGAGATGACGACTGCTCACAGAGCGTATGTCCCTAAATTTGAATCTCAATAAATGTTGTTTGCTAGTTGAAAACACATCTGATGGTGGCGTCAATTAGTATTACAACTAGTGACGCGCAGCAGCAAAACTGCTGCTGTCGAGTTAATGAAAAAAGGTGTCCCACGGCTTCAAAAATTGGCTGTTCTGGAACGGCACACGTGAACACAGAAGCCTTTCGTCGTATGACGTTATGTGTAAGGTAAACAATGCCACACCGTATAGGAGAATACAGTCGTTACATTAGGTATGAGAAATTCTGGATTAACATATTCAGTTATTCGCATTTTCAGTCCAAATCGAAAAACTTTTCCTTGTTTTCTGCATTCTTCCAGTTTCCCTAGCTTCCTAACGAATTGACACCTCCCACACGCGCTGCAACAGCGCTAAGCCCTCTTGGGCGCCCTCGCTGCCGAGAAGCAACGGCGCCTGCCGCCATCTGCCGCCCCTTCTGGTTTCCGCCGACCCATCGCCGGAGATCAAACTCGCGCTGGGCGAGTCGGGGGTTCTCCGCACGATCGGGCAATGGGTAGCGCTGAGCGGGGCGGGGCGGGGCGGGGCGGGGCGGGGCGGGGCGGGGCGGGGCGGGGCGGAGGGAGGGGCAGGGGAGGGGCAGGGAAGAGAGCCCGTCCTTTGTTCCGCGGCTTGTTCCGGGCGCGTCCGCCTCGGCGCCCAATCGCCGGGGAGCCAGCCCCGCGACGCGGCGGGGAAATCAGGGGCGGCGCCCCCGCAGGGGCCGAAAAGGGGTAGGGGATGGGGCGCAGACGTTGGAGGTGGGGTCGTGAGTTGAAGGTGATGATTTCGTGTCGTGGCGGTGGTGATTCGAGTGGCAGCGGTGGTGATTCGAGTGACGGCGGTGGTGATTCGAGTGGCGGCGGTGGAGATTCGAGTGGCGGCGGTGGAGATTCGAGTGGCGGCGGTGGAGATTCGAGTGGCGGCGGTGGAGATTCGAGTGACGGCGGTGGTGATTTGAGTGGCGGCGGTGGAGATTCGAGTGGCGGCGGTGGAGATTCGAGTGGCGGCGGTGGTGACTTGAGTGGCGGCGGTGGTGATTCGAGTGGTGGCGGTGGTGATTCGAGTGGCGGTGGTGGTGACTCGAGTGGCGGCGGTGGTGATTCGAGTGGTGGCGGTGGTGATTCGAGTGGCGGTGGTGGTGATTCGAGTGGCGGCGGTGGTGATTCGAGTGGCGGTGGGGTGATTAGAGTGGCGGCGGTGGAGATTCGAGTGGTGGCGGTGGTGATTCAGTGACTGGCGGTGGTGATTCAGTGGTGGCGGTGGTGATTCAGTGGCGGCGGTGGAGATTCGAGTGGTGGTGGTGATTCAGTGGCGGCAGTGGAGATTCGAGTGGTGGCGGTGGTGATTCAGTGACGGTGGTGATTCAGTGAGGTAAGCGGTGGTTAGTGGTGGTGGTGATTCAGTGGTGGGTAGTGATGATTCAGTGAAGGCAGTGGTATTTCAGTGGTGGTAGTGGTGATTCAGTGGTGGTGGTGGTGATTCAGTGACGGCGGTGGTGATTCGAGTGGTGGCGGTGGTGATTCAGTGACGGCGGTGGTGATTCAGTGGTGGCGGTGGTGATTCGAATGGCGGCGGTGTGATTCGAATGGTGGCGGTAGTGATTCGGTGGTGGCGGTGTTGATTCAGTGGTGACGGTGGTGATTCAGTGGTGACGGTGGTATTGGACTGGCGGCGGTGGTGATTCAGTGGCGGCGGTGGTGATTCCAGTGGCGGTGTTTGAAGTGGTGATGATTGGGAGGTGATTAGGGTGGCGGCGTTTGAGGTGGTGGTGATTGGGGTGTCTGTGATTGGGGTGGCATTGTTTGAGGTGGTGGTGATTGGGATGTCTGCTGTGATTGGGATTGGCAGTGTTAGAAGTGTGGATGATTGGGGCGACGGTGATTGGGGGTGGCAGTATTTGAAGTGGCGGTGATTGGGGTGGCGGTGATCCGAGGTAGATGTGATTGGAAATGATTGGAGTGGTTGTGTTTGGTGTGGTGGTGATTGGAAGTGGCAGTGTTTGAAGTGACGGTGATCGAGGTGGGAGTGATTGGAAATGATTGGAGTGGCTGTGTTTGGGGTGGTGGTGATTGGGGGGTCTGTGTTCGAATTGACGATGATTGGAGTGGCGGTGATCGAGGTAGAAGTGATTGGAAATGATTGGAATGGTTGTGTTAGGTGTGGTGGTGATTGGAGGTGGCAGTGTTTGAAGTAACGACGGTGATTGGGATGGCGATGATCGAGGTGGGAGTGATTGGGAATGATTGGAGTGGTAGTGATTGGGGGTCGCAATGTTCGAAGTGACGGTGGGGTGTGAGAAACGGTGATCGAGGTGGCAGTGATTGGGTGGCGGTGTTTGGGGTGGTGGTGATTGGGGATGGCGGTGTTGGAGGTGGTGATATTCCGCGTGGTGATGGTGCTGGGTTACTGGAAGTGTGGTAGCGGTGACGGAAGCGGTGACGAAGCGGCGAGGGCGTTAGTGGCAACAGGCGGTGGCGGCGCACACTGCGTCCGTTTGTGGCGGTCGCGGCGCCGGCGGTTGGGGCGGGGGGTGGGGGGAGGCAGCGAGGGCTAAAAGGGCTCAAACGACGCCACTCCCTTCGCACGCGGCTCCGGCCGTTGGGGGGGGGAAGGGGGGAGCGAAAGGGGTCGCGCGAGGATGCAATTCGGGCTAAGAGTTAAATTAAAGAGCTGACGCTGGTGAATCTTTGTTAAAGACGGGAGCTCCCCTGTAATTCTTTCCTTAAACGCTCTATGACTCTGGGGACTTTTGTTCTTTCAGGCCCATCGCGCGCAATGGCCTTCGCCCTTTTCTCGTTGCTGTGATTAATTCGGAGTTCAAAAGTACAATCTCCAGTATTACTTGATATTATTTGTCTACTCCTTCTCTCGTTTCGATTATAGGTTGATTTTAGTAGGTCCGAATTACTGAGCAATGAATTTTAGTTGTGATATGTCGTAATATCTGTGAGAACTCTCTTGTTATTTTGTTTCTTTACTTTTACTGGAAGTGTAGGAGTTGCTATTTTCTAGAAGCAAAATTAAGTTGCATGATAATGGACACTTTTCTGTATTTTATATTTGATTAATGTGGTGATAATTATAATTGGCGAGCAGTAGCTCTTTTAGTATTTCTCTGTAGAAGTGCATTTATTCCTCTTATAATTATCCACGCAATTACAGAGAAAATACATTCTTTGATTTAATATTAAGATTGATACTCAACAATGCGCGACACTTCATTCTTCGTCAAAAATTTCGAAGAGTTTCACACCGACCAAATGAGCTCTATAATTCCACAAATCTTCTCTTCGCTCAAAATATGTAGGCAGGCTCTTTTACTTGTCATATTCTTGTTTCTCATGTACCATGATCAATGGATATAAATTGAACCGGCTAAACCACAATGGAAAATTTAAAACGTAATGTCGAAAAATCGTATTTTAGAAAAGTCCACGTTTTAGGATATAACGGAAGAGAGAGTTCTGATAAACTGTAAAACTAAAAAGCAAATATCACAATTTCTTCGATCATTGCGTTTGCGTTTATTAAAGAACTTCTAACAACTCAATTTCGTACGTTTGCTTCAAAATGGTTAGATATTATTATACTACTTTACATAGCGCACAACGAGATCTACATAAAAGGAAGGCGTGTAGTGAATCCAAGTTTTGAGGAAATGAGGTTTGAAACTTGGTCATGCCTATAACGATTATAGGATTCGAATTCGTGTCCCTGAAATATATTCAAAGAAATAAAGCCAAGGATTTGAAATATTAGAGAATTTTTTAATTTATTGGGATATGAAATCCAGTTCTTTATTTTATCAGAGATGGTAATTGAGTATTGCATGGGAGTAAAAGACTAGATTTGATTACAAATAGGCTCTCTCGACCAGAGAACGCCATTGTGATGGGGATGATAAAGAGAACATCGAGTGATATTCTCTATTAGGTCAAAAATGATGACTGGTGTATGCTGGTGAATGCATATAGTGCTCTCTTTACGAATTGGCCTATTTGTTAACCGTCGTAAATGGCAACAAGATCTTGAATAAATTATCTGAGTGTGTTCCTATTTAATTCATTGTCAGTATATAAAGGACACGAAAATTTTTTAATTAGTATCTAGCTGAATCCTAGCAGTTACATCGCACAAAAGAAAGATCTGTAGAAAATGTACTACATTAAAGTAGTATATATGCACTATTAGGAAAATTGAAACTCTCAAATATATTTTGTGTCATGTCGTTCAGTATGTTTCTGAAAATTTAATTCAATGTTTTATAATTATCAAAGATGACAGCTTTATGCAACGCAATCTAAATCTACGTCGTATACTACAGTAGGAAATTCTGCTATCCATAGTTAACTTAATATAATGCATTACATAATTTCAATTACTGAAAAGGTTTTGTAAAGGCATATTTCAGACGAATGCTGGACATTAGGTTTACTAATATAACTCGCTAATGTTTGTATTTTAAAACGTCTTTATCTTTTCACTTTAAAAACTCCCTATCTTCGCTTCATTAACTATAACCTTACACTCACAAGCTTGCTTGCTCGCTCTAGACAACCGAAAATCGGCTGCTTTCGATGGATCGATTGCAAATCGTAGAAACAAATGAATGCAGGCAATGAACAAATGAAGGCAATTAAGCGTCCATTCTATTAATTTTACAATATTTTAAAACATTATTTAAACTATAAAATCGGTTAATACGAGAACGTAATTACATATGAGTCTCAAAACGTTTCATTTAAAGTAACAAAATATGAATCTTAACTAAGCAGAAAACTGAAATGTCTGTCAAAACGTACATTTAAATTTTTCAATATTAGAACTTGAAATTCATAAATATATCTATCAATATCGGATATTGCACGAAGTAATGAAAAATAGAACTCGTTATTCCGTAAATTTAACAGTGAAACATATCTTCGTCAATCTTCAATTTTTAAATGCATTTTTATCTACGACTGGAAATTGATATCATGCCATTCAACCGCGTCCAATACAACATTTTCATATTCTCTTCCTTTCGATCACCCAAACACAATACGCAAAGGCCTGCCACAAGTTGGTTACTTTTCTGACCTCAAACCGTAAAAACAAACCTTCGACCTCGCGAGTGCACACCTTGAATCGACGTTTTGTCTGACGGCGCAGAAAGAAACAAGAAAGAAAGAACCAAAAGAATCGGATACACCGAATCCCTTGGTGGTTTTGTGACAACCTTTCGCGGAAAACAAGGGCGATTTTATTCGAAAGTTCTCGAGCGAAATTCGAGAGTGTGAATGTGAGACCTCCAGAGAGGAAGTTTTGAATCCGCCTTTGCAGGCCGTAGGGATTCAAAAGTGCCCGACTATGTTCGTGGAGAACGAATCTCATGAAATAAGAGATGTGGAAGCTCGAGACATCGAAAAAGTCTAATCCGGAGAGGAATCGTGGGGGATTTTGAACTTATAAACGGAAGTTCAGTGCCCCCTTGCACTGTATAAAAGAAAGGTTTCGTGAACCATCACAAGGCGAGACGGTGAATCGACTTGGATTATACTCCGATAGATGCAACATTCATGAGATTGTAGAAGTTCTGTAATATCAATTTGGGCTCCGGAAGGCCCTATCCCCACTTGTTAATTTCACAGATTTCGTTTTTCTTTTTCTCAGAAACTATTCATAATAACTGTATTAAAAATTGGGATGAAATTTTAGGCCTAAGATTACATTTTAACACAAGTTTTCAAACATAATTTTTGTTTTTTTAGAAAAAAAATAATAATTGTATTTTTTGCACATATTCCAATGTATAAATGTTCACTTACACAAGTTACTATAAAATCCCTATGTTAAAATACGGAGAACAGTACATTTTATCATGTGTAAAAATTTCTTTGAATTCTGCCTGGTAGATTTTGAGAAAAAGAAAAAAAAATATTAAAAACGTAAACTAACAGAAAAAACCAATCGAAGTTTCTAGTGCATTCCAGTTTCATAACTTTGGCCTTCAGAGTCTTCTTCATAAGTGTCTTCAATCTTCAGTCTTATGTTTTTTCTTCCTTCCCTTGTCTTTTGTTTATTTCTTCCAGGGTTTTATTTGAAACTCGCAATCTCTCTTTATCATGTGGTTCTTTCCAAAACTACTAACCTTCGTGCAATTTTCTTCACTTTTTGGAGAAAATAGAGTTGTAGCTAATAACTGAATTTTGCGTTTACCCATGTTCTTTCTCTTCTTAAATAGAAGTAAAACGCTTTTAACTATAAGATATCTCAATAAACGTAATTAAATCATACCTTTAACTTCGATTTAACTACACTTTTCACTTCACAAGAGAAATAAATAATATGTAGGTGCAGAAAACAATGTAAACAAACACTCAAAAGAAGCATGGATTACATGTTGACACGGAACAGACAAATGATTGTAAAAGTGTCGACAATATCAGAATTTGGCACTTTGCGTTCTACCGCGTTATTCAAAGAAAACTAAGCAAATCATACATGGATACCATCTTTCATCACCACTGTCACTGTCACTTGCCAGAGATCCTCCAAGATGGTCGCACTCCCACTTTTCAGAAGTAATTTTGAACACTTTACAAGTTTCAAAGGTCTATAAATTATATATCAATTTAAAGAGAATATTTTAAATATTAATATACAATCAAAAAACGAAAATCCAAAATTTTATGATTTTTGTTCTTTCCCTTCATAATTATTTAGTATATATTTCGTTCCGATTAGTGATGATTTTACCATTTTATTATCTGTAGTCGAAAATCCATTTTTAAATCATTCTTAAAGGAAAGATGACAGTTTTGTACTATTCAATCTACGCAAAAACCCGTAAATCCTGCTAATACTAAAAATGCTACTTTCGGATAGTGTATCAGACAGATTTAAGATGAGAAAGGCAGAAAGTTGTAGATAGTACTATGCAAAATGAAAAGGAGTTCATTGAATCAGAAACACGCATGATTTTCATATATAACTTGGAGGCGGTGCACTTTAAGCCATTAAAAAGGTTTTTGTGGACCTTCAATGGTGGAGTAATACTTCTTTGGCCGAGGCAAAATGAGTTCTTTTTAATCTTCTATTACATTTTCTTCTATCACGTTTTTGCAAGGTTCGCTCATGTTGGTATTCCCTACGTAACACGAGTGGCCAGGAACCTACAGGACCACGAGACGGAAGTAAAATTAAATTTACTATGCGATATTCAGTTCAATTCAATTGCACAAATCTTCGTACTTCAGTTACTTTATAAACGTCAACAACTACGATATTTACCTATATCCAGCACCGGACCTATATTATGTTCACACAGTTCAGTGCCTAGCCATTTAAGTTTGGATTCCAATTTAAATCTGTGATCTCTTTCAAACCAATGATCTGTCCGAAATGTTTGTATATATCCCACTCATTTTAAATAAAACAGCTTAGAAAGATACTGATAAAATATTACTTGATTTCGGTAGTAGTTTAAAAATTACATTTTGAAGAGAGTTGAATGAAAATGCAAGTACGAATGTGGGCAAATTTTTTGCTTCATCTCTTCGGAACCAAGTATACGTTGGGTCAAATAACTGAAATTTTGGGGACACACGAACGAAACAGTTTTGGTAACAACGATTGTATGAGTGAACAATTTTAATATTGAGATAGTATTACTTGTAAAACAAAAGAATTCTATGTGACAAAATTCAGAACATTGTTCGAAAATGTATTCTTTAGTGTCACAATTATGGAATAATCAAGTTCCTTCAGGCAACTTCAAAGTCTACGACTTGTTAGATCAGTGAATCTTTAGGGGCCGTCCAAAAATTACCCGAGGCGATTTTGGCGATTTTTCGACTCGCCCTCCCTCTTGGTGAGATGTCGTGAGATTTGGCTCGACCCTCTCCCCCTTCTAATCACACGCGAGATTTTTCAAATTGCGTATTTTTAATGTAAATACATTAATTTGTGATTGATTGCATTGGGGGTTATTTTAAAAAACGTATTTGCTTAATTATATTTATTTAAGACTAGATATGACTAGTATTTACAAAATAGAGTGACTGAATTACAACAAATATTATTGCACTTCTAAAAACGCTCGGTAATTTTTCTTTAAAACGTAAAAATTTAGGTAATGAGATTTATCTCATTAATGATTAAAAAATTGGTGATTTTTGAGAGATTATTTTTCTCAGTACATCAGTATATGCTGTTTATTGTAGCATTCATATAACCGCGATAAAAATAATTATGTAAGATTTAGCCTTGTGTTTTACTTAAATTGTCTCAGTTTACTCGCAATTTAGCTACGTTTTTAGCGAAAGAAATTACGTAGTACTTCCGCGGGGGCCCCCTCTCCCCCACCTAAGATTAGGTGAGATGTGATTGACCCCCTCCCCCTACAGACCTCACGTAATTTGTGGATGATCCCTTATTATTTATACTAGAGGGACATACACTATACGTTGTATTCAGCTCGATTATGCCAGGAGTGAAACGTACGGGCTATGACTAGCCGTATTATCGCGTGAGGAAAGCTGTGTGCTTAGTATGCGCGTAACAGTTCACCCCGTAAATTCTTCATCCACAAGTATCAACGACGTTGAGGTACTTGGATGGAAAATAACTCTAGTAACCACAAATCGACTTCTTGCTCCACCAACTGTAGCGTGGACCGTGGTCCGTGGTTACTGCAGTCATGAAGTTGAAGCGATTGCTTCGTATATCGAGTTTTGATCCTCGACTTGAGTTCCATGTTTGCAAGCGGTAATGGATGTAACGCGACATTTGGTTGTGAAATTCCTCATCTACAACAACATGGTAGCAATGCGATACGCATTCCCATATTGTGGTAGAAGCATCAAATGTAGAAACTTGGTAATCGTTATAATTTGCATGCATTTCAAATGGGTTCAACTAATTGCCTGTGAAATAAGGTCGTCTCGGAGAAATACTCCGAACTAGATCGCAATGTCACGAACGTAGAAACTATTCAAGCTGTTTGTTAAACATTAACTAACGGAATAGAGAATTAATTAGTTCATAACTACATGTTACTCAGGGTGGTGACAAATTGCTTATGTAATTTTAGTCATTCTCGGTGAGTTAACTATCTCTAACGGTTTATGAGATGAGATTGTAAATATAGCAGGTCTCAATATGCTGTCCTGTAACAATTACATCTGTCGTTGGCTGACATTATTACTACTGGAATATAGCGCGACATGAAATGACCATTATTGAGCACGACCAATGTCTCTTGAATAAGCCTTGCTTTTCTTCTAAATATTGAACTCCGAACATGAGAATACTGCACACAGCATACATCTTTCAATGCATATGGCTGTTTAGTCCCCAACATGACACTCCAGTGAGTTATTTTGTTTTACATTTTCCTTCTATTCGTACATATCCCTCTTCTTTATGTGAAAATAGTACCTTTTACAAGAAATCTGCGAAATTCGGTCATTACCCGTGAATTTCTGTCCTTTGTCACAGACTGATTCTATCAACTGAACATTAATTACCCTAAAACTTGGTAATGGATGAACTTAGTTTTCCCAACCTCGATGCAGAGGTCTGATGGACCTATTATTCTCTGACACAACAGAGATGCTCATTCAAAAACTTCCCTTCCCCTGAGCTAAATATATTGCGCGGGGATCAGAGGAAGAGGAAAATTTAACAGTGTCGAAAAATTAATGTCTTTTTGGTACTCAGCAGATTTTATAACATACAAAATATATTTAAAAACGTGCACAGCGTTAATACAGAAGATAGCTTCTTCAGACATATCATTCCAGCACAGTTATCGTCGCTAACTCCTGATTTACTTCCTGAAAATTAGACTACCAGGGAAGGGAATTGTAATGATCAAACTACCGAAAATTGTGAAAACCATTGGGAAAACATAATGTAGTTGGTTGCACTGTCATTTTGTTCTGTTTTCTTGAAGGTGTCATACGAAAATGCCATCTTCATATTGCATAGTTATTTGATTTCGCAAATTTAGTCGTAAATTCTCTTCGAAACAAATTGTACGAAGCATACAGTTTTTCGATGCCTATTAAGTAGTTATCGCCGAGTTTTTTCTGAAATATGTAAAACACTTCCTTTTTGAAATATCTCACGTCATTAAGATTAATATTAAAGGCGTTGTTAGCATGTAGGCGGCCGAATTAATACAAATTTGGCGCCGTACTTAGAATACAATCAATTACAAAAACTCTTTGGGCTGAATTAACAGCAAAGGGTCATTTCAAACGTCCCATCCTGAAGATTAATTAAGGATTGATGGAGGTTAATTTATCTCTCAAAACCGCCGGCTACCTTCCAAAGAGAGAAGATTATTCATTTCACGTGTTTCAACTGCTGAACTGCTTCCAAAGATGACCGTGAGAGCGCGCCACGTACCACACCCAAAGACGTGCACAAAAGCAGTTCATTGTAGACCACTTCTCAGAATTCAACTCTTTTCTACTTAAGACGCGATAAAGACACATTGTTTGAAAATCAGGAACGCCGAGCAGTTTCGTAGCGACTCGCCTCGCTCGTGTAAAAGGCTGGTAATACGTGCGTATCAATCGGGCGCACTGAAAATCAATTTAGCGATCTGTGGTAAGTGTTGCGACTCCAGATGAGGCAGAATGATTGGCGGTTGGCGCGAAAACGTACTACTTCACACGCACGAATTGCAAGAGGAAACCAGAAGGAAAACGATTTTTTTGTCCAGACAGGTAACATTGACAATTTCTGCAATATTTAATGACTTACGCCGAGGAATGCTAACAGTCTGGAAACTGTCGTTTTCGGAGTCGCCTCTCATGACAAGGCTGCACGAAAAGACAAGACGTTTTCTTGGCATAATCTCTTCAAAAACTCCCAATATTTCGTAGCCTCAACAGGCGTTTTTATAATTTTTTGCATTTGTGAGTACGTGTTTCATGTGATTTCTTATGAAGTTATTGGATTTGTGAGTACAAACAAATAATCTCTTATGAAACTTCTGGAAAACTCAAAAGATTTCTGCAGAAATGAGCTGAAAATTCGGCATTTTCAGACGCTTAAACTACTGTGACATACCGATATGTCACATGAAAATAAACTAACATTTATTTGTAGACTATATGGTGGAACATGCATTAGGAAATATCACGAGAGGGCTTAGCAACGACCGTGAATAAACAATGTAGTTTTTGTTTTTTGTAAATGCATTAAGAGATGGTTGGATGCCGAAAGTAGAAAATTTGGGATTGGGCGAAGAAGTTTAGACGATCGAAAGGTCAGCTACACCAAAATATAACGAACGTATGGATTGGCTGGGTGAGAGAAGAACGGTCAAATGTTATGAAAAAAGAGGAAGGTGGTTTAATACGAAGTCTTCGTGGGTGAATCATGCAGGAAGATTTCATTCTGACCGGCATCGCGTGTCTGAACTGATCGTAGGTTCGTGAGAGGGAGCGAGTGTAGTGCAGATAGTTAGAGTCGGGTTATCAGATTGTGAAATTTTAAGGACAGTAAATGATATTGCAGATATTGCATGTGGAAGTAATATTGATGCATAAATTGGGACTTTGTCGGGAGTGGTAATCGAGTAATAGATTTCGGGACTATGTCATAGGACGTAATCGGGACTGATAATTTTGATAGTTTGAGACCAGCTTGGATAGGGGCAGAAGAGGATTTCTTGGGACTTTGGACTACGGCAAGCTCGCAAGATATTTCGACTGAGAAGTCTACGAGGGACATCAACGAAGAATAGATAAGTTAACCGCGGTATAAAACTGTAAATTCAAAGATATCTTGATCCAAGGCACAACATAAAATAATTTTGTTAAATTCACTAAATTGTTTGCTAAATAGGTAACAATAAACTTTGTTAAATTTTGTTCTTCAGAAAAGAAAGTGATCTTTCATTTAGTCAATCCAAACAGTAATGAACTAGGAATAGAATCATTCTATTTCAGATTCCCAGCAGCGCTGTATAGTCTGAGGATCCTATAATCCATTATAAAGGTAATAAGGATTATAATATATCGTGACCCATTGACCCAGCAAGCCGGACGCTAAGATCTTTGCCAGAAATTAATGTAGAGAAATTTTGTATATCTCACTACAGTTTCGCAAAAACAGCTTGAAATGTCCAATTAAAATACACATAGAACCAGATTTTGCTGTTCTATGAAATTCTTAAGAGACATATTTGAATTTTTGTAATAAGGGATCAAAAAGGGAAAAAATATAAAAAAGTTACGCGTTTTTTATACAAGGCAATTTCCTCAATGTAAATATTAGATTAAAGTAAACTGTGATAACTTATTTGTGCTGTAAATGTTTTACAAAATCTTTTGTAAAGCCATTTAATTTTGAGAAAATTGATCATTACTGAGTGCAATGTTGATAGGTTTTTATTTTGTAGTAACCTTGTTACCCTTCCATTTTGAAAATAAATTTAATCAAATTAAGATACATAAATGCAATGCTGCAAAGTACATTAAAAGATCACGTATGTATTCAATTCTCAGTTTTCATTATTTTCTTTATTTTATCAAATTCATCAAATCAAATTTTATCAAATACATAACTGTAATAATATAAAATTAGTAAGTGAATCGACTTTGTGAGACAGAAGCTTGAGACGTGAACTCTAAGACTGGATTCAATATCCGCGTAAGGCAGAACTATTTTAACTTGTGTTCGTATCATAGGGGCTTCCCGAGTCTGTACTTTATTACACATATACTTCAATTTAAACAGTAAGACCTTTCAAGGTCACGAGCTGGAAAGAGAAGGGGGACACTGTTATCCTATCGGGAGCTTCAATACCAAAACTAAGTCGTAATCAAGCTCCCAATTGGAGGACAGTGTTTCTCTCTCCTTCCAGTTCGTGACCCTGAAGCGACACTATTTTAATCGAAACCAACTATAATTCTTCCACAATCTCTCGGCGTTACGCAACTGTGTGCGAGATGTGTGCGTAATTGAACTACATTCCTACACCCATAACAACAATACAAGCACCGAGATAGGGCGAAGCGGTGCCATAGGCGTAAAGGTAGAGGTCCGAGTTGTGCCTACGAGGAGCGCAAAGGTAATCTTCATTAGGAATGTCTCCGGGGCAGAGCTAGGTACCGCGAAAGGCCCTGGAAGGTCTTCTGGGAACCGATACATGTCTGATGGGAAAGGGTGGCGCAAAACTGTAAAGCTACCTCAGGCTTATGACATTAGAAAACTAATTAGAACTAGATTGATTAGCGTCGGCTAAAAGGGGACTTTGCCAATCAGGTATCTCCGAACAGCGGGGCACCACCCTAGGTTCGGGACAAGCTGTAAGCTTCGGACTTGCCTCCCAACATGTATGGTAAGTGTGTGTGTGTGTAAGGCGTGAGGATAGCACAAGAAAGAGGAAAGAAAGATCGCGCGCGGTCCGTTGCCCATTTGTTAGGGTACTTCTCCGGCATTAACCGGGTTTTGATTGGAGAAACTACGGAAAACTATCGATTAGAGCTACCTGTCGCTGGAAGTAAATTTTTAGTAATTTATTCACTGGCTTTAACCTCAGTTATACGCCAGGATACAATTATGGAAATAATGAACAGACAGCAGCAACCTCTAGTCAGCGGCTGAACTCAACTTAACTCTGCAGCGAGTGAAGAAAACCCTGACATCGTCCAGAGTGGAACCCTAGGATCTCCCGGCCAGAGACACTGCAGTGACATCAAATGATTCCCTGAGAAACTTAAACCGGTACTACTCTATAAAGTCTGTGCCATTCTGTAGTACTCCTAGTTTAAACTGGCACAATTTCTCTCACAGTTAAAACAATTTATGTTTTGAAAAATACCCCAAAAAGTTTAGTTTGAATATACTACGAAAACAATTTTTTTCCGTACCAGGGCTCAATAAAACGTGTCTTCCTGTCAAACTATCGACATATTTTCTTCCAGCATTACATAACTATCTCCAAATAGAGTGAATGTGAAATTAAAAAATTATACCTGTCGTGATCTAACATTTCCTCAACCGCGTGTTCAAATTTCTGCCTGCGCCACTTCTGCATTATGATTTCACCAGCCCCAAATGTCCCGTCTCCGTTTGATGCACTTCCCCAAAAGCAGGAGACAGTTCTCGACCTACTTTTATATTCGTAAACTGGGAGTAAACGGAAGATTGGATGCTGCGCGAAACTCCTTCCCCAAAATAAGATTTTCCATCTTCGCTTTCGGCGAGCCCCAACAGTGGAAGATGAAAAAAGATGGAAAAAGAAATACAGTGCGGCGAACACTCATCGCGCGGACGAATTATAAAAGATGCTATTGTCTGGTGTCAGTAAAAATGCCGATGAACACAACCACACCATTTTTTTCTGCAAAAAGTGGCACGCACATTACTTAGGAACAAACAAAAGGCTCTCGTATAACACTATAGTAAATTGTTGACGAAATCTTCAAAAATACCGCAATTGCGTAGTGAGTTAGTTAATGCCTTATTTTAGGTGGCAAGAATCGGGCCCGCTCCTCCCTCTAACCACGCAAATATCGCTACGCTCTTTCCACCACCTAGCGGAGAAATGAGGTATTATCTTGGGCGACGAAACAAGCGGATCTCAATTTTTCTCAGAGGCTTCTTTTAGGCTTGAGGATCTTTTACATGCAGTAAATCTACTATATGGGACAGCCGGCTTTACTTTCCCTCCGAAGGAAGGCCCCCGAAGGATTTTTTCGCCCTTAAAAATCCACGGCTTCGATCGGGTTAGAACCCGCAAACTCGGGTACAACAGTCCGGTACGTTGACCGTTATACCACCGTAAGTAGCGTAGTGCAGTAGCACAACAGTTCTTCACATACTAAAAATAAAAGTTCCAATGTGGCTTAACAGACAATTTTAATTTGAGCCCACTTGTGGTTCTGCCTGTTCCGACACATCGACGGGTAGTGGTCAGGCCGTGACGTGACGAGACGAGACAGAACGAGACGGTTTGGGCCGACATGGACACTTTGACGAGACGGGACGAGACGAGACGAGACGTGACGTGACGTGACGTGACGGGACGGGACGGCACGTGACGTGACGTGACGGGACGGTTTGGGCCGAGACGGACACTATGTGAATGAGCAATCGCCTTGGGTGCACATCTGAAGAAGAAAATGAGGCGAAGAGTCAAAGAAAGCCCAGATTTTGTTCTAAACAAAACGAGAACAGAATCCCTTCCAAACAGTTGTTTCTGTTTCTTGAATTATAGGCACATCAGACGTTTATAATACATAAAGCACTGGACCCAGCACATTTCCTTGGGGAACGCCAGACAGGATATGGCAAAAGGAAGACAGCTCGTTATCATGCTTAATTTGGAAGAATCTATTACTTATAATAAATATGACTTTAATAGGACATAAGGATATTCAAGGGGTTTTTTCAGCTTGTACAATAATAGTACATGTAATACTTTCTGAAGAGTCTGTTTTTTGACTAGAAATGCAAATGCAATATGTCTTTTCTTCCACAATTTTACTACTGATGTTCACCAACCTGTGCTTTTGTTCCGCATTAGATTGCTTTCTTCAGAATCCAAACATGTTCGTGTTTTTCTCATCTGTTGTATGTTTGAATTTGTGGAATTCCCAGAGTTGGAATAACTTCGTGTGTTTGGAGTTACCAAATATAAGCCGCCCTCCAACGCGCAAACCCACGGATGGAGATCGACATTGCATGCCCCCCATAGCGAACTCATTTAGACGATATATATTTGTTTTCCTTTCATTTTGAAATAAATTTCAACATGCACATTTCGTTGAGAGGTAATGACTACATAATACATTATTCAATAAGTTTTTAGGAATATATTAATGTAAAATGAAATAAAACTTTTCAAAAAGTAATGGTTAATGTCCAGAGAGTTCAAAATTGTTTGCTGAATCTAAAATTACTAGCAAATTTGAAGAAAAAACAGAAAATTTTATTAAACGTTCTTTTTAAGTAGGATTTTCTTTAGAACAGAGGAATTTTATTCGTAAAGCACCTACTTAGTTTAGCTTGGAAGATTAGATCAAAGTCATTTTATGTAGTTTACTTGAAAGTACAAGAGCTTTTACAAATATATTTTCAACGTTTTCAATATGTACCAATTACGCAGAAAAATACACACAAGGCAGTTTATTCTAGTGTTTTCTGAAAATCACAAATTTTGCGTACCCTTATCCAGCTATAAAATTAAAATTTATATAGCTTCAGGGATTTCTGTAATTACAATGACTTGAGAAATGGCTTTCTTTTAAACAATATTTCCGATCCGAAACACAAGTTTTAATGGACTTTGTAGTTTTCGTGTCGTCGGTTCAAAATTTGTTTCACAATATCATTGTAGCTTCTATTTGTATTCTGAATCTAATATCTAAACAGAACCTCACATAAAGCAGTATTAAATTACTTTTTATATTTATTTCAAATGTTTCGTACCTATTAGTGTGTTTTTGAAAGTAATCATTTTTATACTCATATTCACAGCAAAAATGCCCCATGAGTTAGTCCCAATTTCATTGCTGATCCCAAATCACCCAGTACAGATCTCATCCTTGATAAACCGCAAAACAGCTTATATCTGAACCTTGGATGATCGGATGGTAAACAAATATTCAAATACTATTGATAGATTAATCTCGTAATTGCTGGAGATTGAAATTTACGTGTTTTGAATTCCCGGCTTTGTGAAATTAATCTACTGTCCATCAACCGATTTGGGTTTAATGTACGGATTTTTTTAATTTTGTCTTCATTTCTTCGACAAATATGGAATTCAATTAATGCGAAAATGATTGCTAAATTAGTTTATTTCTGACGCTAGCCGGATATTGCTTGGGACAAACAAACCGACGAGAGTTTTTTTTGTCTTTTGAAATCTTTCGTCCTCTTTCTGAATTGACTGCCCAATCTATATAAGTGTTATCATTGAGCTGGTAAAATATTTAAGGAAAGGACTGCCTATCAATGTAGTTGATTTAAACTTTCAATTTTACAGTAAACCATTTTGCTCGTTTAAATTATTGTTTTATGTTGGCATTACGGATACCTCAGAGGAAGTATCCTTCACCTACGCACATATAATCGAATGATAAAAAAGTGCATCGCAAGTAGATCTTATCTCATTGAACTAACTGTGTAGAGGTCAACATGTTCCTATTTATTTTAACAAGAAAGACGTATGCGATAACATGCAATTTTAAGAGGGAGACGGAAACGGGGAGGGAGAGGAGGGAGGGAAACAGACACGGATAAAAATATTTCTAAAGCCAGTGCGTGTGGGGAATGAAAAAAATATGATTGTTATTGATATTATGTTAGTTTTACTAATAAGAGAAATTTCACCCTTTGTATTCAAGGGCCTATTGTTAATACACTTTCGCATTATTTCTGTGACAATATAGCCTACTTCTATCCTTATCCTGACTCCTGCGAATCAGTATGTTTCACGGAACAATATTATTTTGAAAATAAGTTTATTTAAATATTTTTTTCTAAAAGAACATAAATATTATTATTTCTCCTTAAAAGATATTAAGATAAAGCATGAGCTTTCTTATAGTTTCAAACAGTTTTAAATAATATATTTTAGACAATTGACGGGCATAACCGTCGATGTAAAGTTTGTTGAGGTAGTGAGAAAATACAGAACGAGTAATATGTTTAAAAGATGATTTTAATATAACAAAGAAAATTTTCTGTATACTTCTCTATGAACCGACCTTCCAGATCACCAAAAAGGTGTTTTATATTGAGCTGTAAAAAGTAAAAAAATGCGCTCATCACATAATTTGAAGTGGAGAGGTATGTTTTTTAAATACTAGTTTCTCTTGTCTGAGAGGAGACATTCCTAACACCAGAAAATATTAACAAATATCTTTGTGACTTTCCCTGCTACTATCATAAAATAAAAGGCGCCAAAGTAGGTGGTATGTTATTAATTTGCATATTCCTAGATCCTCTAAGTGGCAAAACACGTGATTATGAATGCAAACTTCAATTTCTTTAACTAAACTCGTCATACCTTACGAATTCTGCGGATATGTCACTATTTTGTACATTTCATTTTCATTATTAGTTAAGAACTAAAGTTTGCATAAACTTTCCGACTCGAAGTATAACAAATACTATTAATTTTTTCAGAAGAATTCTTTTAGCAATTTGGGCCTCTTGGTGGGGGTCTGTACCACTGTGTCCCGTTCGAGGGGAGGGGGACGGTTTCTGGCCAGACCTCCCAGAGGCCGGCTGCGTGGGCAGAACAAAAGAGCAGCGGCGCGCGGCGGATGCCAGCCAATCGGAAAGCGCCTCGCAGATCGTCATAAAGAGACCTCAAAGGAGGGCCTGCGCTCCGAAATTCGCTGCTGGCGCGGGGGAGGGGGAGGCGCCCTGCCTGCGCGCTAAACGCGATAAAAGCAATTTCGGTTTGGCAGCAGCTGCCAAAGGCTAAACTAAAATTATTATCGTGTTTAATATTCTCACCGGTGCCGGCGTTGGCGCAAGTAGTTGGCTCATGTCTGACATGGGGATTGTCAGATCTCCGCTGGATATTCCACAAGGAAGCTGTACAAACACCGCATAAGAAGAGATAAATGAAAGCGGAGGAAGAAAAAGATAAGAATGAAAAATAAATAAGAAAGGAAGAAAAAGCGGCGGATGAAAAACAGAGGGAAAAGGAGGAGGAGGAGGAGGAAAGAAAAGAGAAGAGAGAAACTAAGAAGAAAAAGAAGGGGAGAAAGAGCAAGTAGAAAAAAAGGAGATAGGAGAAAGAGCAAGTAGAAAAAAAGGAGGGAAGAGGAAGAGAAAACAGAAAAAGAGGAGAGCAGCAAAGAAAAAGGAAGGTGGAACTACTATCAAAAATTATTTCATACTCAAATAACGAACTAGTAAATGCATTGGGTACTCCTCCGGTAATTAACTACAGTGGCGCCACCCAAGAAAGGTGCTCATGGGGCATCAGCCCCCCCGCCCCCCCCAGAAGCCAATGATACTTACTCCAATAAATAGCTTTTCTCTAATTTTCTAAACAGAAGTCATTGAATATATCAACTGTTTACATTAAAAGTATTAACTTAATGTCAACAAATAAAAATTCATTTTATATCGACCATACGTGAAAAATTCTTAAGATACGTCAATTTGGCTGAACACTACACCTGTTGCCCTCCCTCCCCCCCTCTTTCCGAAAAAAATCCTGTGTGCGCCTCTGTGTTTAGAGTACATTATATGGCATCGAGTTTTACAAAAAAGTCATCAAATAACATTAAATCGATTGAAAATCATACTGAATCACTAAAAATATAAATATCCTTGCATCTTGAACAATCATATTGGGAACTATCCACTAATAATCTGCACAAATGTCTTAAGTAACGCAGTTGATTGCAAATGTATGCAAACTTTTTCTAACACTTCTACATTTGTGTTATCCAGTTTCGTTCTCTTCCCTACTATTTACAGAATCCACGTAACTTTTCTGTAATGTGTTGTAGTATCAAAATGTTGGCTAAAATTTTACAATTTTACTTCAATTTTTCAACAATTTTCCAACAATTTTCCAACAATTTTTCAACAACTTACAACAGTTTACAACAATTGACAACATTTTACAACAATTTCTCGTCTACCTAGGCAGTATCGTACAACACGCAATATGATGATGAGACATACCTGATCGCAGAAACGCCCTCTTCTCGTAGGCGGCCTCCAGCTAGTACTTCGGTCCTGCTAGTACTTCCACGGACGACGACCTTCCGGGCCGGAAGCCTCTGCGATTGCTGGCGACCTCCGACTTCGACGCTCGCTCGCACTGTCGCATTTACTCTCTGCGCCGCACCAGCACTATTCTCACGGTTACGAGTGATAATTAGTCTTATTCGTATCATTACGTCTGGGCATCGGTAGTTACGAGCTGTGTTCTCACCAAATAACATTCCCGTCTTAAAAGTTTAGGTTCAAATTTCACTTTTAGTTTGCGATCCACTGCCTCGTGTCGTTTGTTTCGTTCACACAGTTCAATAAATTCTCATTAAACAGTTCAGTTCGTGAAACGTCTGCCCTTATGCGCCACACTAGCTGCTGTGATGTTTGGCCAATATCCGAGCGATTTCACCTACCATGGAAATCCTGCGTGCTAGCAGGGTGTGGGTCGACGCCGCTAGTCGGAAAACTCGCGTGCATTTGAACTACGAGTATTTTGTCGCTCGCCGGCCTTTGCCGCTGCCTGCTGAATGCCTAACTCAGCTGCTCGCTTACGCATTTTGTAAATTCTTTGCTTCCTCGCGCCGCGCTCCACGATACGCTCCGTGACATCGCGGTTGCTTCGGTACGTGTTTTGTACCGCGTACACGAATCGTAATTTATATAATTATCCTTTCTATAATATAATACGCCAAGGGTACATGACAGGTTTTTGGCACTACACCGGGAGTCCCACCTTTTATGGGCCACTCCCATAACTACTAATCGGTTCACGATATCGAAATACAGTTGTTGCTCAACAATGCAGAAGTACGGGGCAAGTAATGGGCTGTAATGATATTGTTTGAGATATTTTTTGTTTGAAATATTTTTAGAGGAATTTAATCATCTTTGATTTTTTAAATGTAATGTTCGGTTAATATTAAACGTACAATATTTCCTGCAGCAGCTCTTGCATCTGTCGCCTCTGGAGAGGAAACCAATTAAAGAATGAAAAGTAAATTTTGAAATTTCCATTTAATTTTTTGGAGATTTAGTTTTTTTTGAGTGCTTCCACTCCAAACCGAGGCTGGTCAGAAAAATGAAAAAACTCTAAATCTATCTAAAATTAATATAAAAATTAAAAAAAACAGAAATTCTCTTTCACGATAAAATAAAAGACGTTTGATTTTCTGCGTGCAATTTAATCTTAATGCTTAAGAATATTAGTATGATTACTCTGCATAATACGGGGCCTACAAAGCTGTAATGACACTGTCCTTCCAAATAGATTTCTACAACGAACAAATTTTCACTTGTAAAATTATTATTTCCAAAGTGCGGTGTTTTTGCACAGGTCGTTTGTGGTGTCTTTCCACAGCTAGTGTACTAACATTGATCTATTATATAAAAATGTTAGTATAAGTGTTTGTATACGCTACAAAAACTTTAGAACCATCTCGTATGATTACTTTTGCGCCGAATAAGAAAAATATCGTAGTTGCGATTCAAAATATAACAATAAAAAGGCCTTTTTTACTTTTGCTTCAATGTAATCGATTCCCAGTGCACCTGGGCGACATTGTTGACGGATGACGTGAAGTGGGGCGGACCGGAACTGGATGGGGCTGGCAAGCTGGGAGTGGCTAGCGGAGCGAGAGGGGCGGAAGGAACGGGCGGAGCGAAAGGGAGAACAAGGAAGGGACGAATGGAAGAATCGAGACTAGAGGAAGAAGCAAAAGGAATGGGCGGAACGGAAAGAGCAGAAAAAGCTTGCTTGCTTGATTAGTGATTCCGGGCGCGTCAACTGCTAAGGTCATTAACCCCGTAAGTGTAGTGTATGTTTGATCTGATTTGCGGGGATGGTGGTGATCTTCCCTCGCTGGATGGCGAGATCAGGCGGCGACCGCAGAAGAAGTGAGCAGACCATGAAGAGTGGGAGGAATAGAGCGGAAGATGCTGGAAGGTGGGGGGGAGGTGAGAGCAGGACAGCTTGGTCATGTGGGATAGAGCGGGCGCGGGAGACGGGCGGCGTGTGATGAGGTAGAGGGCCCGGTAGACCGGAAGAGACTGGATGCGCGGCGAGAGACGCATAAGCAAGACGGGTAGGGGAGGGTGGGAGGGACAGATAGAGCGGAAGAGGCCGTATGGGTGGCGAGGGGGGCGTGGGCAGAACGGGTATGGTTTGCGGAACAGGCGCGCGGAGCGGACGAGTAGAAGGGACAGATAGAGTGGTAGAGGTTGGATGGGCGGCGAGGGTGACCTGGGTAGGACGGGTAGGGGTTACGGGTCAGGCGGGCGCAGTGAGCGAGTGGGAGGGACAGATAGGGCGGAAGGAACAGGATGGGAGAATGGGAGGTATGAGCTAGCCGCACAGACGTACGGAGCGAGTGAGGCTGCTTAACAGATGATTATGTTAAATAAATACCCGGACAGCGCCGGGTGATCAGATAGTAAAATTTATAGACGCACGGAGGGAATTTAATATTACAAATTATGCATTAACCTCAAAAGTCTCAAAGGCACTTCAAGTTTGAAATGCCTCTTTAATTGTTTTGTACGCGGTAAATTGGAGTATACTTCAGTTATTTGATCTCCTTATTGAAAATACCTTAGTAATCAAAATGAAAATATTCAAAATCTATTTTCGAGCTATTTATACTAAAAAGGTTTAAGTAATCTGCTCATGACATTTCATTCAATTATAATATTAAACAATTCAACCTTATTATTCTTGCCGATGGAAGAGTCGTTACGAAACAAAAATTTTATTCAAAACAGTCAATGTCTATCAGACAGCAGTGAATTGCTGTTACAATTGTCTTTCCAATTTAAGAGGTTGTGAATTATTATACTTTAAGAAACCATATACATTATTGCAGAAACATTTGCCACTTTTTCAATGAATTTAGTAAAATGAAGTAATTAGGTTCAGTTTTTCTTTCTCAAATTATAATGAAAATTTGAAGTATTCAAGTATTATTAAATATGGATAAAGTAATTGTATTAGTGCTGGCTTTTATATGTTCCTTATTATTTTGTTGTAATAAAGTAATTTTAGTAGTGCTCGCTATTATATGTCCCTTGTCATGCGTATGTTCCTAATTATTTTGAAGTTTCATTTTTTACATTTTTGTTACATGTTATCGATGTGCTAAGTACTATTAATGTGTATCGGCATTTTTTAAAATTTGTATTGGTTTGCTAAGTGCTAACAACTCGTATTCTTTTGTTTTTGTATTATCTCTATGTTTCCGTTTTCCACTTTCAATTGTACATTTAAAAAAGTTTTTTGTGTTTATCATCTCGTTGATTTCTGAGCTTTTTTTCTGTAATACCCGCTGTAATTGTGGCATCTCCATTTTTAATGTTAATCTTTTTTACCCCTTCTTTTCTGTCGGCACTCACACAGACTCAAGCACACCGCAAGCATGCAAATGCCAGGACAAACGGAGCTGTAATACTATTGGAATAACAAGAATTTAATATTCTCAGCCGAAGTCAACATCAGAGGTTATTATTCATACGGGAATTCCTCTTCCACAATATAACAGTATGAATTCTATTGGTGTGTCAGCAGTGAATGTCTCCAGTGCAGTTCTCGCGTTCTTTTTTTACTTTCTCTTTAGGAATGTGTTGATAGTTACGTTTGCGAATAAGCCAGTATATCACATAAATTACTGTAATTAACTTTAAATGATATTTGATCAACGGTTTACTTCAGATATTTATAGCTCGGTCTTCTTATTGAGCTAAATGGAAATTAGATTATTTAGATTATTAGATTCACTAAAACGTAGATACATTAACGTGGGTAAACTACTGATACCGAGTTAAGTTGTGTATATTAATTGGAAGTTCACATACTCTTTTGTGCATAAGTGAATGTGTGTACTTTAAATTTCTGTGTAGTATTTTTATATTCCTTTGTAGGTATATTCTTTCTATATGCTTCCTTTAGAGAACGAAGCCTAATTTTAGCCCTTAAGCTTCATTTTAGATTTAACCATTCACTATTTCTGCAATTATCGTACATGCACCCTCCTTACACATATTTAAAATGTCTTTTTAAATGTGTCAGTTTTCCCGTCGCCAGTGAATTTTCGCAATGCTTGCTTTCCTTGTCAAACATTAGAAACCTCGCAGATTTGACGGTTCTTCAATTGAGTCAGTAAGCATTTATTCCGTACAATAGCAATGTCACAAACAAATGAAGACACAGCAGAGTTAAGTGGGATCCACGCAGAGAAATCGGGAGAGAGAAATACTGAGCCACCGTAACAGCACATTCCACGCGCGTTCGTCATGTTGAGACCCATTTTGTCCTTGCAATTACGATTCTATTAAGTTCCTAATATCGGGAACAGAACAATTCACGCCAAAATTAAATATTTATTGATGTTCATGGATACTTTTGAAAATAACGAAGATTCATTAGAGAGGAATTACAATTATTTACCCAGACTACTTTTACAAAACCGCGGATTTTGATTCTTAGAGATTTCAATTTGATATAAACATTCATGAAACGGAGTTTTCGTGATCATTATACAGTAAATCTAGACTAATTACCTTTTGTTACTTTCTGGAATTAGTCTGGTCTTACTGAAGCTAGACATTCACTGCGGCCAACCTAAAAAAAATACGAACGTCTCCACTTTCAGATATAATGTTCTGATGACTCATAAAACGTCGAGCTAGAACTATCCCGTGGTTTTAGCTTTTTCGGAAAACGCAAAAATGTCAATTACAAGAAGGTCACATCCCGCAGTGATCGGTTTTCCGCCGCATTTTGCTTCTTTTTGGCAAACGCAATGTGGCAATCAGTTTTCGATGCGAACAAATATTTCTACAACAGCTGTTCGCTCTGTTGGCCGTTTTTCAACGTATGATTTATTTTCTCGCGTGTTTTTGCTACGTATTGGAATACGTGTCGGCAACGAAACCCCACAGAGTTTATCACGCACACAAAAGGACGCTGAAAAAAGTAATATTGTAAATAAAGTTTTTTTTTCTGTTTTTCGGCATGATGCCAACACATAGGGAAAAAAGTCAGTGACCATTCGCGGTGTACTTATCATTCGGGTGTATTGCAGGAGGAAACAAATGTAATCAGGTAGGGATAATTTTGATTCACTGAGGACAAATTCAAAAAAATGTGGTGATTTTGAGGAGAATCTGCAAGGATCTGACCCCACAACAGATTGTGGTGAATAAAAAATCGAGATGTATCCTAAACGAAATCATGCCTTCAGTATCGTTAATCAAATATGCCCAACAAAGCAAGGGGAAAGTATTTTTCTGGCTCACTTTTTCAATATCCTACCTCTTCTCATCTCATCTCCTTCTTCGTCTCCTTCATTCCTCTCCCCATCTACCCGATCCTTCACTTCCCCTTCCTTCCTACATATCGTTCTTTGTGTCTCTTCTCCTTCCTTTCCCAAATCATTCATCCTCTCTCATTTTCTTCTTACTCGCCTCATCTACCAATCCCTCTTTCCCTGCGTCTATCCCTCTCGCCCTTTCCTTCTTCTGTGTTTCCGTTTCCCATTCTTGGTCTGTTTTTTCTTTCACCGTATATCTCTCACAACTCTTTCTCTTTCCCCATATCATTCTTACTATCCCTCTCCTTACCTCTTTATTCTCTATACATTATTTCAAGTCTCTTTTTCCCCGTTTCCCTCTCCATCTTACCAAAACGCATCACTGTGCTTATTTTCCCGTAAGTGTATTCCTACACCACCTACCGTGTACATATTGTTTGTTCGCTGGTACTACAAGTTCTGTTTGCGAGGACCGTGGGACGCCACAAATGAACGCCGCTGCATTGCAAGATCCCGGGATACGGGTGTTGGGGAAGAGATGGCCCGCGACGGAGAGAAACAAGACGGGACGACATGGAGAAGGAGGGATGAGAGAACTGGAAGCAACGGAACGCGTCGGGACGATGCAGGTGGAGCAGGCAGGAATGGGGCAAACGGAATAGGTGCGAGGAGGGCGGGGTGGAGCACACCGGAACGAACCAGATCGAGACGTGGTGCGCGCCAGGAAGGGACTGTAACACGAGGCGTTGAACGCAAAGTGGGAGGGGCGTGAAGGGCTGGCGGGGCGAGAGGGGTCGGAAAATCGGAGCAGAGAGAGGAGCGGTGGAATGGTTCAGTGTAGAACGGAACAGACCGGGACGGAAGAGACCGGGACGGGATGGGTCGGAACGGAAAGAGAGGAAACGGTGCAGAACGAACCAAGATGAGATAGGAGGATACGAGATGCGACGATCAAGACGGAACACGACGGGTTGGGATGCGGGGCGGGGAGCGGGACCATGAGCCAAGCGGACGGAGCAGGTCAGCCGGGGCGGGGCGGGGCGGCTGGGGCAGGGCGGGGCGGGCAGGTCGGCCGGGGGGCGGCTGGGGCGGGGCGGGGAGGCTGGGGTGGAGCGGGGCGGCTGGGGCGGGGCGGGGCGGTGTCCGTCCTTCGCGCCCGCCGGAGCGTCCAAAGCAGCGGCTTTGTGGCGCGGGGCCCGCGCCGATGCTCCATTGAGGCGGGCGGTTATCAGCAGCGGATCCCTCGGGACACGCCCCCCTCCCCCGCTCGGAAGCCCAGCCGCCGCCCACGCCGGAATCCGCTGCAGGAGCTGCGGTGCGGGAAAGCGGATGTGGGGAATGCGCAACTCGCGGTTTTTCACGTTTCGGTGGAAAAAAGGTTTTGATAGGATTGTCACTAGAACGTCTGTTATTCACCTCATTGTTACGTAGACTGTTGAAACTGAATGAAAAGTACGATTGTAATACCACGCGACAAAAGAGATCTGTCGATGGAAAAAGGAATGTTCAAAAATATGTCATATTAATGATATTAATAACAAGGTTGCTATTTGTATTGAATATATCGGAAATAAATGTAAATCGTACCTATGTATAATATTATATAGTATATTATCAAACCTTTGGTCTACTTAAGTAAAAAAAAAACAACTAAAGAACAAATTTGCAGCCGTTTTTTTTAGAAAAACTTGTTTAGTATACTTAGTATAACAAAATAATCCGAAAACTATTCGTATTTTCATAAACACGTGCATTTAAATGTTGTGTAAAGATCAAATTTTGAAAAGAATATTTCATGATCAAAATGTAATTTTAGGATGGAATCCTAAAACATTTGCACTTTTGCAATTTTTGAAATTTTCGACGTTTTAGTCAAAATCCGACGTAAGCAATATTTATAAGCGTACTTTGATCTATTTTCGTAAAACTTTTAAACAATGGTATGGGACTATTTGGATTTCAACTATTTGAGAATTTTTCGAAAAATGCGCTTGAGGGATTAATGTAAAATTTCCTCTAAAATTAAAAGTTCCATCTCAATTTTTCAAAGCCACGAATTTAGCCACAGTGATCAGAGAATGTTGATTTTGACGAACATGGTGCTTACAGTTTAGACGATAGTGCTCACAGACAGGCAGATGTTTTGAGACACGAACGCATTTTCGATGACAAGAACCCCAAAATGAAGCATTACAAAACTCTGAATCAAGAATACCTGCAGTATTACAAAAATCGCAGTATACTACGTATACGAGAAAGTAAAACTTCTTGTTTAGGTGTCAGGGATTCCCAAAATGAAAGTATTTTCATGCAAATCTCGACTTGGATTATATCCTATGCATAAATGTTCCATTCGCTAAATATGATATCGTATCGTATATGTTGCCGTAACTGAGGTAAGTTGTATTTTATTATATTTATCGTTTTACAGCCGACCTGAGAGGCCGAGGGGGCCGAGCGTGGGTCAACTCAGCGCCTCGGTCTGAAGGGTCGCGGATTCTAACCCCGCCGTGAGCGGAGTTGTTTGTCCCTCGTCGATCATGAGTATGTGTGTAGTCGCAGAAGGCCTTGTGAGTCTGCTGAACACTGACCGGGCAGGCTGCAAATGTGTCTACTGTAAAAGGTGAATGTATCCCCATGAGGGACATAGTGAGGAACTCAGCGCGGATTGTCGAAATCGACTTCCCCTGGAGCTGGAAAACGACCCAGAAAAAACTAAACATTTTAGAAATCCATTTTCCGTATGTTCCATATTACCCTTTCCCTCATTGTAGATCATGTCAAACACTTGTTTAAGAGTTTTATATTCAGCTGATGATGACCCCATACACAGTCGAAAGATCGTACCATTGGATCTTTTTATTGCAAGCATAAAACAACTGTGCGTGTGTTTGTCTTAATGCGATTGGTGCGTTGCGTGGCAGGCGCTGCAGGGTCTGTCGGAGGGTCTGGAGGACTCGGCGCTGGTGCTGCTGCAGACCTTCCTGGGGCTGGCGGCGGCGCTGGGCTGCGTGGGCTTCGGCCTGGTGGTGGCGCAGCCCTCGCTGCAGTGCCTCGTCTCGCGCCAGTACCTCTGCCAGGCCGCGCTGCTCGGCATCGGTGAGTCGCCCACCTCTTTGACCCCAGTGAACGAGCTGACAAGTCAAAAAAAGAAACTTCATTTTGCAGGGGACCAAAAACGACTTTAAACTAATGCTGTAAATCAGAGAGTAATGATATTAAAACAAAACCTAGACACAAATAGTTTCATTCAAATATCACCTTCGTTTAAATATCATTAAACCCTGATTTAATTCAGTTACAAGTTTTGTTTGCTCTCCTATAAAATTAAGTGTTTATAAAACAGTATTATCAGCATATTCACCGGAAGAAAAGATGTAATATATAAAAATGCACGTTGGTATGTTCGAGTTCGATAAACTCCAACACCGTTTGACTGATAGCCTTGAAAGATGGCGTATCTATGAGGTTTTTTAATGGAGAAGGTTTTTATGCTGTTCATTTTGTTGTAACTCTACTAAATGGCGCAGCAACAGAAGATTGTGCTTTAGTTAAATGCAATAATGCAATTCTCAATCCACATGGTCTTCATGAATACTGGGCCTTGCCGTGTGATTAGGGCAAAGTCGAGGAGGACATGATTGGTGGCACGACAGAGAGAGAGAGAGAGAGAGAGAGAGAGAGAGAGAGAGAGTAGGACAACTGGCTGGTTCTGGTTCTGCTTGTATATATTAAAGGTTTACAGACAACGATTTTGTCCTCCTAATAGCCTCCCAAGAAACGATTTTAAACAAGTAAGGCAAATGAAAAAAATTCGGAGTGGAGGTCACTGTTTATTTAGTAGATCACATCTTTCCTTTATTATAAAGTGCTACGAAATTTGCGTTTGAAGAGCGCGGCTAGATTTGAATCAGGAAGATGGCGTCAAGCGCAACTTGGCAAGTTCGCGGGAAATCGAAGACCAGCTGGTCTTGCTTACAGAATATCGATTTGTGTGATCAGTAAAACTATTGTGACTATCAATTGTAAGTATTCAATGTACATGCGTATATAATTCTTGTGATATCTACGGAAAAGTCAAATAGATGAGGGAGTTCTGATTATTATTTGGAAATCGTATTTTATCGTAAATCATAGTCTTTTTGATTTCATTCATTTCATACTTCCTGATTTTAATGTTAGTGAAGCTATTAAAATATCAGTCATTATATTAAGATAAGGTTGATAGTAGGATTTGCTGTTTTAGGTCAAAACAATCTACCTGTAAAAATCTTGGTAAATGTAAAACACACCGATCCCTTCATGACAAAAACGTGAATTCATTTTAGAAACCCACGTATTACTATTTGCTACAACTATATGTAAATTTTTCCCTCTCTCAGAGCTATTCGTGAATCTACGATCCCTTAAGATATGTCCACTTTAACCAAAAACTCATTCGTAAAAAAATGTTCTTCCATTTTACACCAGATAGGCCGAAGTATGAAATACGATCTACTTCGAAAAAAAAAATACGACAGTCAGCGAAATATTCAAAGGTTTAATTTGCAGCGTTCCTTTTTTTCGGCCTCGGCGGCATATTGGCGAGCGCGGCAACGGAGCGCGATACATTTCATTTGGAGTCTCGCCGATAAAAATCAACGATTCGCGAAAACGGTTTTGACGGCCGCGTCGGCTTGCCTTTCAGCCGGGCCACTCCAAAACTGGAATGATCCGCGCCGATAATAAACATTGCCAAGAGGCCAGATAACATTATATACTGAAGTGGCGTACCAATTCTTCGTGATTTTTTATTACGTTTGGATTATTCGTAGATTGCTCTGCACTGAAAATTTCCCTTTTGAAACAGTCGATCCGAGCCACTGAAAATATTGGATACGTTACTTTCTCTCTTTCCTCTGAGGATATCCTGTTACTGCAGCTGTGAGATTATAAAATTCCGTCCCGTGGCGAGTACATGGCACCTTTTTTTAGGCCTCTTGAGAATGGATTTTCATTCAGTTCACTAAAAATCAATGTTGATCAATCAATTATGTTCACGTTTTGAAGGCAATTGTATATCTAGGTTTCTGAAGAAAAAAAGTATTTCTCTAAGGGAAAGTCTTTAATCGACTTAAGTCATAACATTGACCCAGAAACAACTTACTTTTGGACCCATTTTTGACATTAAATGAGATTCTAATTAACAAAAAGTCATAGAAACCATTGAAACATGGATTAGATTATCCGCTGTCTAAAATTCTAACCTAGCAAGTGAGCGCACAAGTGACAGCAAGCGAGTTCGACTCAACCATTTCCTTGCGGTCATAAATCTTGACACAGTTGCGACCCGAACTTATAAATTACCTGTCTACGAATCCTAAGTTACGGACTGAGAATAAATACGCTATCGGAGTAGGCATGTCATACATTATTAAGCATATTCTTTTCTGTATGGTCTGGGCTCCTCTCTGTTTGACTTCCTCTCGGATTCCTTCCGAAGGCTTCTGAGAGTCTCCCAGCTACCATCTATTGGGTCTTTGGGTCCTTTCGGCCTTTCACTGCATCCCAACGCTCTCTGAGCCAATCTTCTACAATAGAGCTCACATAACCCCTCTCTAAGGTAATCCTTGGGCCTGTGAAGAAATAGTTGTACAAGGTAGCTTGTGCACCCACAATTTTCCATAGCAAACCATTTACCGAAATATAAATTACCATTCCAATACCACACCAAATAAAAATAGTTGCCCTAGGTACCTCATGAACTCATCTCGCGTCTTCTATCTTTCTAGAGATATCGATTCTTCAGTGTACCCACAATCTTCCCTAACACACCAGTTACCAATTATAAAGGTAGAAATAGTTTGCCGAGGTAGCTCATGGTCCCATCTCGCTGCTTGTTTCTTTTTAGAGATTGAAGGTTCTTCAGTGCAACCACAATCTTCCAAAGCACTCCAGTCACCGCAAAAGAAATTATCATAGCACACCAGTTACCGATTATAGAAACAGTTGCCCTAGGTAGCTCATGGACCCATCTCGCTGCTAGTTTCTTTCTAGAGATTAGCGGTTCTTCAGTGCACCCACAATCTTCCCTAGCACACCAGTAACCGGTAAGGACAAGGCACGATTAAGGTTAGGTGTATACGTGAGAAACGGGGAGTACTCCCCATGCCACAAACACAACTGAACATCCCATCCATTACTAATGAGTACAGCTTTATGAGGCATGCGGCTCACGAGAAAGTAAAAACCCCTCCCCCTCCCCGGAAATCAGCGATCCACTTCCTGCCCACTCCACAGAGCCCTCTTCCTCATCTGGTCGGGGCCTCCGGGGCTCCCCATGCTGCGCACGGCCTCCTGTGTCACGTGCAGCGCCGATGCCCTGCTTTGTAGTCCCGGCAGCCGCCGCTTGGTTCGCTGCCCTCGCCGGTGCGCGGTGCCTCTTGCATTCGCCCCCCGGATTCGTAATTTTACGATTTGGCGTGAGAGCGCGCTGTCCTCGCGGGGTTGGGTTATTTTATTTATCTTCAACTCCTGAAAGTACCGATAGGTGAATTAATGCAAGCTACAGTTTATTTGATATTGTAATGTCTTTTTATATTGCATTCACTGATTATTTCAAGCATGAAAGAGATTGTATATTTTCCTTGCATATTACAAAAAAAACTTGCCAATTTAGGCGCCTTAATGTGCGAATGTACTAGGGTCAGTAGTTTTAGATCCACTTCTGTCGCTTCAACAAGATTCCAACGATTTATAAAACACCGTGGAAATAAAATCCTGCAAATGAGCTACTGCTACATATAGGTGCATTAAACACATTTGAGAATAAAAATATAAAATGTTGTAGATTAGATTAGAAAATGTAGAAATTAGCAGACGCTCATGCAATATACAAGTCGTTGCGCTACAGTACATGTGATTAATGGGTGATACTCTGAAACAGT
>BLKR01007313.1:0-39644 GCA_011170035.1 Teleogryllus occipitalis | reverse complement strand
GGTGACCGACTAGGAACCCACGATCTAACGACGCCGAGGCCTATTGCCCTTTACGGGACGTATAATAGCTCAATACAAATACAAAGCAAATACTCTGCTATTGTAACTAGTGGTGCTAAAATAGTACGTACTTTCTCGCCGTATTTTCACGCACAATTACGGGAAAAGTACTCATATTTTTGAAAAATTTTACTTGGCCGTATTTTAAAATCTATCTTTAAGGAACAGATTTTATTAAGGAAAAAATCTTTATCTTCATAATGGTAGTTAAAAGAAGTAGCCGAAAAAATTTGAAACTTTGCAATTTTCAAAAAATTAAGATTTTCAACTAACATAAGATTTGCAACATTTTCTTAAATGTCCTTTACACTATCCAAGACCAAAATTTAATAAAAAACGGTGGAACAATTTTTTAATTTTGAAAATGTCCCAGGGCTTCATGTAAAGTACATCCCAAAATTAAAATACCGATTTCAAATTAAAGGAGCCGCGACATCAGTCAGATAGATGAGGGAATATCAATTTTGGAGAAAATTGGCTGAAGGTTTAGCCGCTAGTGTTGTTCACAGACGGACGGACGGTTTTGCCGCCAATCGATTTTACGGTATCAAGGACTCACAAACATTGATTCTGGCTATACCACGAGATAGAGGGTTGTTTTTTCTAAATATAGCAACTAGATTTATCCACTTTTCCGTTACCAGGTTCCGGTAATAAAACTTTTCTACAGAAAATTCGCCATTTTTGCGCGCAGTAACATAACTTTCTACCCCGTAGTGAGAAAGTAAAAATGCTACTTAGGATGAGGAAAGTGAAGTCTTGTAGCAGCAAAATATGGGAAAGTATATATTTTAGCTTCTTTATTCATCGTGGCATGAAGTCAGCTGTGTCGTATATAGCACTGAATATGAGAATATAGTCGGAACATCAAATAAGAGAAATTGTGAGTTGACGTCATTAGATATTCGCATTTTCGATCTCAATAAACTCTGATACATTGTTGTTGTTGTTGTTGTTGTTGTTGTTTTGTAATTTACAATCTTCTTAAGTATTTAACAAAACCATTGACACTTCTCACATAGTCAAAGGGTGCTTAATCAATTTACGCACAAATTGGAAATAACTGATATAAACCACTACTCAAGCAGTATGTAGTAATGTATATTAGATTATATTAACTCGTAGCAGCGTTTAATGGTAACATGAAACATCTGAAGTTCACGGTCTAGTTCGGTCTATTCACAATGGAATCCACTAAATAGTCATTGTGCAAAATAGTACATTATTTATTTTTTATAATACATTCAACTTAAAATATTGCAAGTAGTAAGAAAAATTAGTAATTTTAAAACAATATAGTGTTAACTAACGAATGAAATTAAATTAAGGTTTTCCTCCTATGTTTTTACAAAAATTACGTATATTAAGCTTTTATCTAACGTGCTTTATTATTTAAATTGATACTTAGTTTGTGAGACGTTTATAGCTGCTTTGTTTGCGTTTACTGCTTCTTGATATTGGCATGGACTAATGTAGAAGTAACAATACTTCACAATTTCAAACAAGGAAAGAAGTCTTTTGCGGGAGAGCTTCGCTAATTTTTAATCAGTTTACTTTACTCCAGAGCGCGTCGATCAGCAACTACACAAAGTTCCGACCTCGTTTCCTTTGTGTAAAGCCATAGAACGGAAAACAAGCTAGAACAAAGTGAATGCATTACTCCGCACGAACAATGAACGACACGTCAACAAGAAAAACACCGCGAATTATTTCTTTCTACACTTACCCCTTTACCATCTTTCTAAAAAAATCCAAATCCAATTGACTCATCTAGTATCTCTTTCTTCGGCAACACCATTGGCTCAGCAACAAATGTTGCTACTCCCAATTACACCAGTACCAAGGGCACCCCCCCACCAAGTCCTTTTCCACACTATATCCTGAAACTTATTAATCAAAAGCAAAATATAACTGGCAAACACTCCGGCTACCTCACTTAAAAACCGGTTTAAATTAGGCAACTCATAAGGTGTACGAAGAACTTTCGCTACCAAAACTACTTCTAAATATCGATAAAATCTTCAAATCCACCAAATCTGTGTTTGTACGTTCAGCAGACAAATTAGTAATGCTTGTCAACCATTTCCAAGATGCTTTTTCTCCCAATGTTCCTACAGATCTGAATTCCCAAAATTTTTTATAGGAGTTTTTAAGATCTCTTACCATATTGCTCCATTACAAATTAGTTATATCTCTCCTTCAAATGTGAAACAAATAATAAATAATACAAATCTCCAGGAATAGACGGTATCCCAACATGATTCGAAAGCACTTACATCATCCCATTGCATACTTAGCTACCATCTTCAACGGCTACCTCACATAGGGCTATTTCCCGTCAAATTGAAAAAAATTCATCATAATTCCAATATTAAAACCTAAAAAATCCCCGAAACATCCCTCCAATTACAGACCCATTAACCGCTTTATCTAAAATATTCCAGAAACTGAATAGAATCAGACTGAATGAATTTCTTCAAGATACGAAAGCCATCCCTCCCTTTTTCAATTCAAATTTCGCCCTCTCATTCATTCAACCACCAGCTTCTCATAATAGTAGAAACCATTGAACAAGCATGTCAAAATAAGCAATATTGCTCTGCAGTCTTTTAAGACTTTGCTAGTGCCTTTGATAAAGTCTCGCACCCAGGTCTACTCTACAAATTGAGGAACCGCCGCACACTGATTATCTTGTCTAAATAATCAGCAGTTTTCTCGAAAATTGAAGCTTCTCGGGTTCGAATAAATTCCTCTCTCTACTCCCCGAAGACACTTCAGGCCCGGGTACCTCAAGGTTTGTCTCTCTCCCCGAGTCTCTCCCGAACCCTCTTCAACTTGTTTACAGCGGATATACCTAGAACCACAACCTGGTCCACTGCTTTTTATGCAGATGACGTAGCAATATTTGATGCAAGAAATGAACTATCAGTAGCAATAAACAATTTACAGTCAGCCATCAACACTTTCTCAGATTGGGTATTAAAATGACGTCTGCTTAAACGGAACAAAATTCGAAGCAAACATTTTCGCACTTAAAAGAATAACCCACTCTACAACTATCACAATGAAAAATTCACCTATTCCTTGGATCCCATTCAGCAAGTCCGTAATATATCTAGCAGCAATCCAAGACACTTGTATCACATGGAAATCCCACATTACCCATTGGCTGAACAAAACTTATGCTGCACTCTTCAACCTATATCTTCCAATATACACAGTCAAAAATTTATGCATTACTTTTAATGTAAAAGTACATGAAAGTAATTACCATGTACGAACATTAAATTTAATGTACACGTACAGTAAATTGAATGCACATGTGCATTACAATTGAATGCACATGTGCATTACAATTCAATGCACGTGTGCATTGCATTAAATTTAATGCACACGAGAATTAAATTTACTGATTTACGATTATGAAGATAGAAATTTTTTCTTAATAAAAACTGTTCTTCAAACATAGGTTTTGAAATAAGGTTGTGTACAATTTTTTCGAAAATTTGAGTGCTTTTCGCGTAAATTTACGTGAAAGTGCGGACGAGAAAGTACATGCGGTTTTAGCACCGCTTGTTCTGTTCATATTCTCAAAGGTTCGTGGCTACAATCGCAATAACTTGTCTTCACCTGAATGAGCCTATTCCTTCTATACCGTAGGAAATATCAATATAGAATTATTATAATTTCGATTGATTGATTAGTGATTCAGGGATCGTCAACTGCTAGGTCATTAGTCTCGTTAGTGTAGTGCATATTTTTATTGCGAGAGATGGCGGCGAGAGATGGCGAGATCCGGCGCCGACCTATCCGTCGTCTTCCGGTATTTTTTCCCAACCAGATTTTGCCCACCAGCGGAGTACCGTACCAGTCGGGACAAACTCTAAGCTCCCGACTGGTCTCTTGGCATGTGTAATAGTGTGGTGCATGTAAGTGTAAGTGTGTGCAAGTAAGAGGAGGAAAGGAATGATTGTGCGCGGACCTCGGGCCATTTGTTAGGGTTCTGCTCCAGCATTCGCTTGGTGTGGATCGGAGAAACCACGGAAAACTACCGATCAGAGCAGCCGGCCGCTAGAATTCTTCTCCAGACAGCGACTGAATTCGACCTAGGTGATAAGCTAGTGTGGAAAATCCTGCCGCCGTCCGGACTCGAACCTAGCACTTCCAGGTCAGAGGCACTGCAGTGACATCAGTTGATGCTGAGCTACCGATCAGTCCCGGTGCTGAAACTCGTCCTAGTTATGTAAGTAGTGTCTAAAATCCCGCCGTCGCAGGGACTCGAACCCTAGAATCTCCTAATTAGAGGCACTGCAGTGATACCAATTGATGCCCTCAGACACCTAAGCCGGTATAATTTCGAAAACACATAATTTCATGGAACATTATGGAGCCTGTGGCCATTTGAATGGTGTATATGATTCTGTTAGATACTCAGAACCCCGGAAAAATATAAAAAGAAAACAATTCTATTTTTACCGAAACATGAAAATATTTGGTTGTGTTATTCCCTAAATTTTCATAGTGTGCCTACTGGATGAATTCTGATACTCAGGGTATCACTGCTAACATGGAACAGGACGGTTCCAAGGAAGAGGCCACCCGCCATTAAATATTTTCTATTCACATTGCGTTTTTAAGCAACGATAATTTTGATATTCTGTGTATGTAAAAAGAGTTGTACTGTATATATTGTTATTGTACTATATAATACACGTTTTGGCAGTATTCATAAAGACTATTTTTCGTACTACAGTAAACCCTCATTGGCACGAACTCGCTTAACACGAATTTCGCCGTAACATGTACAAATTTACCAACAGCAACCAGAAATATATGGAACATTACTTCAGGAGAAGTAATTAAACAAACATAGTTTTTAATGTTATTTAACGAAAATAAATCAAATCTTAACCAATTCAAATGTACGACGTTTGGTAGTTCGGTACGCAGTACGTAACATCTCAACATCTTCAGAAAGTACAAGTACCATGAACGAAGAACCTTCTGAGAGCTTTGCAGTTGAGACACTGAAGCAAACGTCCCAGTGGAGCTATATTTGAACGACTATGGGGCAGAAACATCTATTCTAAACAAGACTGTTCCCTTCCTTAGATATACTTATGCTTGAAATCGTTATTTTACACCAGTCCCGTGTCTCTAAACCTTAGTGGAGAAATATTAGAAGATTCATATTGACAATATATGTTTGTGTTATGTAAAATATAGCATAATGATGAAGTATCTTGTGGCTACTTATTTCCGATATGTACTCTAATATCGTTTATGAAAAAGGCGTTTTCGTATCGTTCATAATTAGGAAGATGAATGTGTTATGAGGCACTCTTATTATTAATCTTGCGCATACGTACAAGATTGTACCCTTGTGTGAAAAGCATGCATATGAACAGTTCCTAAACAATTTGATAAAATATGGTCTCATATCTTGGTAATATATAGATGATATTGCCATCATTTAATAACAATAATAATTTTCATGATTTTGAACAGTTACAAATTGGATACAATTAGAACTCCAAGTCAGTTCAGAGGCAATGTCAGAGATTCTCCCACTGCCTTGATGATCAGCGACCGTGAGAACGGCGGCGTGTTCATGCCAAGTACACAGACCAACGGACTCAATCATGCACCCCTTCGCGCGCTCCCCTTCGACTCCCGCCGCTACCCCACCCACACCTCCGCCCCCGACGCCTCCGCCCTCGTAGCATCCGCCGCAACGCCGCCGCAGTCCCTCACACCCCCCGCCACTCAGCCCGCCCTCTCGCCCCAGCCTCATGAACGTCCCTTCCGCGCCCACCTCCACCCTCGCTGTAGCCGCCCCGCCGCCTCCACCGCCCCGCCGCCCCCGCCGCCCCCGCCACCCCGCCGCCCCCGCCGCCCCGCCACCCTGCCACCCCCGCCGATCCTGCCACCCCGCCGCTCCCGCCACCCCCACCGCTCCCGCCGCCACCGCCGCGCCCACTGCCCATGTCTGTCGCCCCCGCCCCCACCGCCCACGCCCCCGCTTCCCGCCCACGCCTCCGCCGCCCACGCTCCCCCACGCCCCCACCCCCACTCCCCACGCCGCCCCCACGCTCCCCACGCTCCCCACGCCGCCCCACGCCTCCCACGCCTCCCACGCCCCCCACGCTCCCCACGCCCACGCCCCCACGCCGCCTCTCCCCACACGCTCACGCTCCCCATGCCCACGCGCCGCCCACACACCCCCGCCGCCCACGCCTCCACCGCCCCGCCACCTCCGCAGTCCCCACCACCCCGCCGCCCCCGCCGCCCCCGCCGCCCCCACAGCATCGTCGCCCCGCCAACCCACCGCGCGTTCTGCCGCCCCAGCCGCCACCGCCGCTACCATCCGCGCCCACCCTACCTCCGTCCCTGCCGCCCCCTGCCGCCGTCGCCGCCCCCTGCCACCTCCGCAGCCACCAGCACCCTCTACCACCCCCGTTCCTTTGCCGCTCGCCCCGCCACTCCCGCCGCCTCCGCCTACACTTCTCCCACTGCCACCACCACCTTCATCGCCACCGTTGGGCAACCACCACATTCACCGACGCTACCTCCACACCCTCATTCACGCCCCCATTGCTGCCTCCATCGCCACCCCCTACCGACGCCACCGCCACCTTCCCTTCCCCCACATCACATCAACTGCTGCCTTCTCCCTCGCCTCCACTCCCCCTCCGCCGCCTCGTGACGTGCCGGGTACGCGGGCTGCGAACCCCTGATCCGCTGCCGCACGCCGCCCCATGCGAGCGCAGTCGCGGGGCGCTTTCCCACGGCCATCGCGCGCACCTGCAGCGCTCCCAGCGGGGGAGAGGGCGCCCTCCCCCGCCCGCACGTGCGCACTCGGCCTGCGCACGGAGCCTCTGCCTGGCAAGGAGGCGCAGCGGGTGATTTGTTGAGAGATTCGCCCAGGCCATGTGCGAGACAGCGCGGGATTGCCTTCTAACTGTGAACTACCACTGGTGGAAAGTCAGCAAAATTTGACTTTAAGAAATCTACAAAAGTGAATCTATACTATATTTGGGTTTTTCAAATGTGGCGGCTGAGGGTAGTGTAACGTATTGTAGGGCTACACAGAGCGACCGGCGGGACGTCACACGGTCGCTGTGTCAAGGGATTAGACGCCACGGACCAGGCAGGATGTGAGAACAATTGGCAGAAGCGGAGACACGCCGAGGTATTTTGAGAATTCTAAGAGCTAGGGAAAGGGATGCCCAAAATGCGGGACAGCGCATTTTTGCCGCGTGCTGCGTGCAAAATTCTTAGAATCCATGGAAATGGATGTCCAAAATACCTGGCAACGCGACTAGCGCGGGCCGTGTGAAAAACCCAGTGACGTTTCAGGTCACGGGGGTGGGAGCTATATTAGAGCAAACGCAGAGCGCGGGGGAGGGGTTTGTCGAGCTGAGTGGAACCCTCGTGTGAACGCACAAAACTTGCGCCCAGGGCGGTTCGGAGCCGAGCTAGGCTCGTACGGCAACCCATGTGTTGGAACGCCGTTGTGGACACTATTTCCACGGGTGACCGAGGTCACCGGAGCTATCTGCTGTGTGCATAAGGCTCGCTGAGGAGTGGCGCGGGCCACGAGTCAGACATTTCATTTTTAAGGATCGCTCCTGCGATCAGGGAAGTAAACGTCTACCAGAGCTAAGAGAAACTTTAATTATTTACTGTACATATTGTGAATAAACCTGTACATATTTATCATTGAAGCTCGTGTCTGTGATTACTGTGTGTTCCCACGACGTCACAGTAGTATCTCTAAGATGGAATTCGACACGACTTTTTGAGTCATTCTCAGTCCTGCCGCTAGAGTCGCTTGTTCTACCGCACTGCTTGTTGCGATCATGCGACATCTTGCGGCAGGACCAAGAAAGACGCAAAAAGTCGTGGCGAATTCCATCTTGGAGATACTACACTCAACCGCCACGTTTGAAAAGCCCAAGTATAATGAAAGTGAATTAAACGACGTGTAACTGACATCAATACCACAAAAAGCAGCGTATGAATAGATATGAAATTTTTACGTGCTCTTCTTCAGGATTATCGCACTGTTCTTACAGAGTTTGGTAAAGATTAACACAATCCAAATGGATAAAATAAATGATTTAAATAATACGTGTGTAGATGCACCGCAACCATTTTTCGCCTCTCGCTTAGAGCACGTGGTTTCTAATATATTCCGCCAGATCCCAGTAGTGCTGCAGCAAAACTGGTACCAAATTTATTCGCTAGAGGTCAGAAGTGGTGCATAAGATAAAAAATTTATCTAATCGCAATGTGTTGTAAAATAAAATGAAAGAAAATTATAGTGTTTTATTAAAATGTGAACCAATTACGTTAAAAATAATAATCCGAACATCGTGGTTTATATAAAATTGATCTCTTCCCTCATTTGCATGACTGAATATGAAAAAAGTCGGACAACGCCGGTATTCTGCTAGTGTTCAATAAACCCAAGAATTATTATTTTTTTCTTTCCTGCAGCTATTGCTTTTGTCTCGAACATAATTAACCGATGCTTCAGGATAAATAAAAATACTCATAGTATCATTATACTAGTTGAAATTAAAAACTCTGTGCGGTGAAGTTTAATTGTTGTTGAAGCATTGCCTCACAAGGTTAGTCTTCTGTAAAATAGTACATTCGAGACATAAAACGGTCAGCCTGTCAAACAGTAAGATTGTGTAAGCTCATTGTAGACAATCACGAGACGTGCTTTATAAGTTCGTAAATCTGGTATTTTAAAAATAGACCACATTATTAATAAGATATCCATTTTCTTTTGCAATGTATATGTTTTCACAGTCGTGGCTTTTGTAAACGTATAACTTCCCATCACGGGCATTCCTGCGCCGAAAGATTGCAACTCGCATAACAAAATAACGAACAAATAACGGCAGATAAGCTCAAATTTATACCCTTTAATATTGAGATAATTGCAAACATCGTTTCATCGACCATTGATATAAATGGTGGTCGATAATGCAATTAATGAGACCATTCAAATTTTTGGAACGGATAAAATTGTTTTTTACTATCAACCACATTGTTTAAAAATCTGAAAAAAATATGTTATAGAATGTTATAAGACACACAATTTTAAAAACCTGAGGCAGTACTCCCAACATTATCACGTCGAAAATCCATTTAAATTTTTTTTTCTATTTGAATTTGGGCTCCGAATTGGTTGGAAAAAATACTTTCAAATTCAACTATTTTTCCCCGTCTCTTCATTTTTTCAGCCTCATACGTGCAATAGAAGTTGAGAAAAAAATAAAACATGAAAATCACGTTTCTCTGCAACATTTTGCCCTAGGAGGCTGAAATTTTGGAATCATTTTCTATTCTCTTTCATATGAGCAACCCGATTATGGATTTGGTTTGGATGCAGTTTTCATCACCTTATTTGGCTATACCCTTTCTGCATTTGATGTGGACCTCTAATTATTTTATTTTGTAAGTCTATGCCACTAATCGTAGAATGTTCGTTGAGAGTATGAAAATGTGTGTTTAATGGGAGTAGGATATTCTTCAGTAAGTCAAGAATCAGAATTTAAAAAAATGTTTATTTATACGTCATTTAGTTCATTAGTTACTCATTATTTATACATTCTCGCTCAAATAACTAACTTCTGGGGTTAACCACACGAGAAAGGAAGAATATTGTGTTTTCTTTCTTTATCATTAATAGGAAAGGGTGATCAGCTCTGAAGTCCACTCTTCCAAATGCCCTCCCAACGAACCAGTTTATACCTGTAAGAGAAATTTCAATATTCTTGTGAGTACAAAGATAACAAAGAATATAAAAAATACGTTGAATATTTCGATTTGTAAGAAGTAATGTAATCTGGCAGAAATATATTTCATCCTTTTAATAAAAAGAACGATTTGGATGTCTTTGATACCTAAATAATGTTTTTAAAATTATCATTAATAACATCAGTCTATGAAGAACACTAGATTTTGAATATCAAACAATAATGTGTGTCAAATTTTCATTTTATGCCCTACAGAACTACTCATTACCAAGTTGACTGAAAAACGGTATGAAATATTAAAATGGGATATATAAATTCGGTTTTTGAGAATTTCGTTGCTTCTAAAATGGATCTGCAACTGTTCTGATATCGAAGGAAACACGATTATAAAAATCGTCTTAATGTTTTAACTTATTAACATCTCAATATTTCTACATTTTTTCTAGTTGAGAGTGATGACGTTTGGGATCACTAGACTACCCAGAAAGAGCATTGCATCTACTTGGAGCTTTGAACCTCGGGAATACCAGTTTTCACTTGTAAGGTAGGACAATTGTAATGTTTGATAGACTGAGTTTCTTAATTGACTAAGCCAAAAAATGGAATTGAACCAGTATAATCTTTTTTTAACTAGTTTATGGTTTAGAAACTAGGAATAACATTTTCTTGCACATAGACACATAAAACATTGAATTAAGGTAGTCTTTTATTCTACGAGTTCGTTCAGTGCATTGTTCAAAAGCGCCTATATTCCAAAACCCAAGTACACGACTGTACTGGCAAAATCAGGTGTACTCACAATACAAACTCTTCATATTTCAACAAAGAATACTTACTATAAAACCTATAATGAAACTAAACAAATTAATCGAGATACAATTGTTCTGTTTGACAAAACCTGAACAATTTTTCGCGGGTAAAGCAATACAAAATATGCATTTGAAAGGCTGATTTCCAAAATCAGAAAAGGTCTTTGCTTCATAACCGGTTAAGTCCATTCTATTTTACAAGCATGCAAAATTCCAAATTTGCAGTTTTAAAACCGGCTAGTTCTATTTTTTTTGTTTTGATTTCTTTGAGGGGAAAGGAATAAAACAAATATACATGTGTAATGAATGTTATTAATATGAAAAATTCCGTATCATGAGCAAAAGAATAATCTCAGACATATAGAAATATGTAAACTATCTATTTTCATCCGAAGGTGCACGTGCAGGAAAGTGCACTAAAAAAATTCCCGGTCCCTTATGCACTATTTAAGTATTTAAAGTTTAAGTTTATATGTTTTGTTTATCTTAACTGTTTTGTAGCCTAATTTGTTTGTTTGTGTGGTCTCTGTATCTTAAACGTTGTGTGTCATAATGATCCAGAAATGTTAAAATATATTTTTCTAAAATACATTAGGGTTAACAAACGTCTGTATACAGTAAACACTCATTAACACGAATTCCAAGGGACCGAAAGAGTTCGTGTTATAAAAATTCGTGTTTTCCGTGTACTATAAATGTCCATATTCCCGTAATCCCTTCCCGGGACCGAAGTTTTGCTCGTGCTACGGCGAAATTCGTGATTAGTCAGTTTGTGCTAACGAGGATTTAATATATTATTTAAATAATATATTACACGTACAATATTTTATTAAAGGAAATATTTTGTAAGTGTTGATGTTTGTAATTGAACTGTGTGCTCACACAGAAATTTGTAATAGGTGAATTTTTTAAACAAATTGAATTGAATTAATTTGTTAGGAGATTTCACTTGACTTAGAATGTTTTACCCAAGATTAGAATTTGGGCAAAATATATTTCAATATTCACAAACATAAAAACTGTATACAATGTGACCCACCTGAAACGGACACCTACCTTTAATTAGACCACAAGGAACAGGATGTAGGGTACATGATATTAAATTACATTAAACCAAATATTTATTTCTACAGGAAAAATTCTACATTTAATGTGATACGATCTATTGCTCTCAGTTTTGTGGATTACAGACTCTTCCAAGGAATAGTATAATATTATCCTTTTCTATAATAATGAGGAATGGATGGTTAGCGCTGAATTCCACGATAGAATACTCAGCATAAGCTTGGTAATTTACACCTGGAAAACAGCAAAATGTATTAATTTTTGTTTCACTTAAAATCTAGATTAAATTGAGATAATTCTCTTAATTTCATTAAGGCGATTCGAAATAGTAATACAATTACTTAGTCATGATTATCATTGTTAAGAACTTTGTATTTACAAATAATATATCAGTTAAGTATCCTATCAAATTTTCATGAAATATAGATTTATAGTTTTCTTTCTCCTATTTTTGTAGATTAAGCATCCATGCAGTTTATCTAGAAACGGTAATTTGACCGTCACACGAATTCGCATGTGAAAGAACAGCATCACTTCTAAAAATAAATGATTTATAAAAGGAGTAACGACTTGAAATATTTAAACAAAATAATCATATAGGGACTTGAATGAATGAATGAATGAATGAATGAATGAATGAATGAATGAATGAATGAATGAATGAATGAATGAAATTTTAGTAGTATCCTCTCCGCAATTACATACCTATCATACAAATGTGTGATATCGAAACTTTCTTCATACGGACAAGGCCCTCCAACCTCTACGGTAATTAGTCACCTCCCAAATACCTTCCATCATCCTCCGCGGAACGAAACCTCTCAGGAAATGTGAAAGGCACATGTAGACGAGTGGCAGGGAGGTGCAGCTTAACTCAAAAATATTTCTGACCTATTTTATTGGATTCGATTTTATAGGATCACCTGCTGCTTCCTCGCCGTATTGAGTTGCGAGTTTCTCCAATTATTCGATTGATTTTTAAGTGACTTCGGGACCGGGAGCGTTAGCTTAGTGCATCAACTTATGTCCCTGTAGCGCCTCTGACTGCGAGGTCTTATGTTCGAGTTCTGACGGCGGCAGGATTTTCGACACTAGCTTTTCAGCTAGGTCGAATGCAGTCGCTGTCCGGAGGAGCATTATAGCGGCCGGCTGCTCTGATCAGTAGTTTTCCGTGGCTTCTCCGATCAACACCAAGCGAATGCCGGAGCAGTACCCTACCAAACGGGCCACGGACCGCACGCGACCTTTCCTTCTTCTTCCTTGTCCTATCCTCACCCCTTACACACACTTTTACACTAACAAGCACTACACTACCTCATATTCCGGGAGACCGGTCGGAAGCTTACAGTTTGTCCCGGCTGGGGCGCGGTGCCCCGCTGGTGGGAGAGTCCTGGTTAGGGGGAAACCCCACTAGCCGACGGTAGGTCGGCGCCGGATCTCACCATCCAGCGGGGGAAGATCACCGCCATCTTACGAGAAAAAAACATGCACTACACTAACGGGACTAATGACCAAAGCAGTTGACGCGCCCGGAAACACGAAAAAATCAATCAATCAATCAAAGACAATCAAATTTGTAAATGCCGGACCATCTGAATACGTGAAAGTGAGTGCGTGGTTTAGCGGTAAAGCGCATATCAGTTAAGTCGATGGAGATGAGTTCTAGTCTCAGCGCGGAAAAAAAGTTTTTGCTGGTTGACAACACTTTCGCGGGTTCATGTAGTTGTCAATTACTGCGAAACAGTTACAAATAATGCGAGGAAATACGAAATAAAAACTAACGCCTGTACACCTTTATAGCGGGGAGCTAGTTGTGTAATAGAATGAAATATAGAATAAATGAATGAAAGCATTTATAAAAGCGTCGATAAAATACATGAATATGCGAAAGATTGAAAAAATAAATAAAACATTCATCAGGCCGTAACTAGAAAAAATCTAATAAAAAATATTTAGAAAGTATATAAAAATATAGTGCAAATGATACAAGTGGGATATAATGGAATATGTGGTATCCAGCTTATTGGCAATTCACAAATTTTGTGATAACAGTAAAAATGCGTATTGGTGAGTCAAATTCATTAAACATCACTTCATTTATTAGCTTTTTATTGGTTTCATATCTTTAACATTTCAAATTGGTGATATATTTTACAATATTTATTAGTATGTACTAAGATTTCTAATTCTATCACTACGATTTTTAGAATTGAATTCAAAGTATGTTACTATTGTTGTCAAAACGTTGTTCATTATATGTCAATGTATTGTCTTAATTTTGAATTTCCTTACGTTTTCTTGAAAGGGAGTTGTTTCAACTGCTGGGATTTGTGACTCGACCTAAGAAGAGCATGGTGTTTCCATTCCAAATCAAGAAAAGGAAAGGGTGATTCACGTTAACATCCACTCTTCGGAGCAGACTCTGGGTACGCAAACTCATACCTGTAAACATAAGTTCGAGGAGAAATGTTTCTATCGTAGCTTTCAACTGCTTGGATTAGCAATTCGTCCTATGAAGAGTATTGTGTTTCCATTCTTAATGATGAAAAGGAAGGGGTGATTCACGTTAAACTGCACCGTTGGATACAGGCTTGCCAAAAAGTAGTTCATACCTGTGAAGCAAAATTTTATCAATTTTGTTTTTCAGACACAACTTTCACAAAGAAATTTAAAATTGACTTTACTAGATGTACTCGTACATCAATATTCAGAATATTCGTGTGACCATACCATATTTTATTTAACCAAATTACAACAAGTATCAGATTTATAGAATTAAAATATCAAATTTTCGAAAGTGGTGGTCTTATAAAAATTCTCCAATCATTTGTAAATACAAATTCAGTAAGAAGATAAATGCATAGAATACAATGCAGTGGATTAAAATTATGTATGATAATTAGGGGCGGATTTTAATGACCTAAAACATCACCAAAAATTATCAATAAAATGCTCTTAAAATGCTTTTAAAATGCCCTAAAAGCAAATAAAAATGACGTAATAAATATTATCAAAACAGTTCGGATGAACAACTCAAAGAGTTGGATACCTTACTTATGTAATGGAGGCTTCCTTCTACTCGTTTAAGTGAACTCAGCTCTCAAACGTTTGATGTTGTCTGTTCTTTACCAGGAAACCTCTGTCTTCAGTTATCCCAAACCCGTCCGAAGCGCCAATGGGGCTTATAGGCGTCTCCGTATCCTTAGATTACATACTCACAAAGGCTGGCATTACAACTTTTGAGCTAAGAAATCGAAAAGGCTACCACGTAGAGGTACTCAGGAATTCAGTGAAGAACATTTGTTGCATCTCGTAAATATTATTTGAAGCACGTACCATTAAAACGATATTAAAATAACATTAAAATCGATGAAATCAGCGAAAAATGCATTAAAAATAACGTAAAAATGTAAAAAAGACATATTAGAAGAAATCGACGAAAAATGCAAAAAAGAATGAGGAATAAAAATGGGTCATTTCCTTTTATCATCACATAAAATGAATTTCTGTACAAAACGGCATTTTTCTAAAGTGAAAAAATTCACACTTCATTAAAATTCGCCCCCCAGATGATAATGGATATTTTTATTACGTTCAGTTTTAGTTTCTCGCATAATAAACTCGGTAGTTACCGCAGAAATATTGTCCATACAGATGACCATATGATATTAACTATAGAATTTGTTGTGGACAATAAATGATTGATTTAAGCGACTGATGACATTTTTTGGTTGCTGCCAACTCGTATTAGATTGGATACCGTACCACCCTTACTACTCGTCGCACATGTAAAGAAAAGAGAAGACTCAGCATGTTTTGGAGATTGGGAGACGTAATTTTGCTAGTTAACGACAGCTGATTTTGCTGGTTAACAGAAAGAAATTCATTTAGTTCTTCTTCTTGGAGAACGGTCGGGCCTCCTGAATTTCAGCCATCATAACGCCGTGCTTGCAGCCGCCTATGATTTCAAGGGGCCTCCTCTGCTTCTTAGCAGGCTGTTGTTAAGACGAACTAGTAATTACTGTCACATAAAACAACTCGCTCGTGTTTGGGAAAAAGAGTACAAGTGCTGTTTTTATAATTTTACAGGAGAGTAAAAAGTTTTTTTGCGGATATACTTGAATAATTATTATTCACATACAAAGATTTACATATGTAAATAGAATTAAGTTTGAATGAATTAAGGTTGGTTGGTTGTTAGTGGTTCCGGGCGCGACAACAGCTTAGGACATTAGTCCCGTAACATTAGTGCAGATTTGCTCTTTTCTACTCTTGGCATATATCCTCATCCCGCCCGGGAGTACGCGGGCAGGCATTCCGGGTACGCCAGAACGGTGCACTCTTTGTGGTGCCTCCCCGAATGAGCGTGGGTGGGGTCACTCAGTCAACTCAGAGGTACTAGTTGTCCGGGCTAGCACCGGAGCCTGATTAAGCGCTACTCACAATACGCTGGAACAAATCTCTACTCAATTGTTCATGAGTATCGGGCACTGCCATGACGAAACCAAGAGCCCATCTGACGGCCGCTCAGACCAAAACCCGTGGGGCTCGGGCTTCCCCCAACCGGATTGATTGATTGTTAGTGATTCCGGGCGCTTCGACTACTGATGTCATAAGTCCCGTAAGTGTATTTCATGCTTTTTCATCGGCGGTGGCGGTGGTCTTCCCTCGCTGGATGGCGAGAACCAGCGCCGACCTACTGGCGACTAGCAGGGTTTTCCCCAACCAGGTTTCACCCACCAGCGGGACACTGCCCCAGCCGCGACAAGTTCTAAGTCCCCGACAGGTCTCCCGGCTTGTGTGGTAGTGTAGTGCATGTTATTGTAAGTGTGTGTAAGGGGAGAGGATAGGACAAGGAAGAGGAAGGAAAGATGACGCGCGGTCCATGGCCCTTTTGGTAGGGTACTGCTCCGGCATTCGCCTGGTGTTGATCGGAGAAACCATGGAAAACTACCGATCAGTGCAGCCTACCGCTAGAATTCTCGACTGAATTCGACCTAGCTGAAAAGCCAGTGTCAAAAATCCTGCCGCCGTCGGGCCTCGAACCTAGGACCTTCCGGTCAGAGGCCCCAATCCGACTTCTCGGTGCTTCCACCTTGATGCTGTCTATCACTACTACCTAGCCAACCTGACGGGAATGTCATCTGCTGTTTTTTTTTTTTTTTTTTTTTGCATGTGAGTTTGGGAAAAACTCCCGGGCCAAATCCTACACTAAGGCGGGCGAGGGGGCACAAAAGGCGAGTTTTTCGAAACACGGGGCTTAGCACCGCCTCCTCACTACACCCACTTTGACGCTAACGACGTGAGTACCGCGAAGACGCCTTGCACAGACTTACGGATGTTGTTATATCGTAAGCCGAAGACCGGAGCCTCGCCTGTCATTGGACACGCAAAGTGCCAGTATGCTTTTTCAGTTTTTCATAAATACATCATTCATCTCGCGCTCCTAGGGCGCGATGATGTTCTCGTGCGCAATATTCTCGTAGGATTGATCCAATTCTGACTCGTTTGTTACGATAAGGGAAACGAGTTAAATGAATATGTAACGACATAAGCTGACCAAAAATCCTAAGATGAGTATTTTTTATTATATTGTTCCAAAACTAGCTGTCCTAACAGGGAAGATTCTCGATTTTACTTTCTCGCTCTTACTTCGTGATAGGAGAAAGTATTATAATCATGTGTCGTAAAACGACAAATTGTCATCTGAAAAACTCTTACTGTCGGACCCCGGAAACGAAAAAGTAAAAAAATATTGCTCTTATACACAGTAAATTACTTTATCTAACACTATATAATCAAATCCCTTGATACCCAAAAATCAATTAACGGAAAAACGTCTGTTTGTCCGTCTGACTCTGTCACTCTGTTCGTCTGTCTTCGGTCAACGCTACCGCTTAAACGTTTCAACTGATTTTCTCCGAAATTGATGTTTTGCATCAATTTCAATAAATTCTCAAAACCCTCTGAGTTTGAAGTGGATAATTATGAATTTGGCGGGTACTTTACAAGAAGTTTCAACAACACTTTCAAAATTTTCTTTGAAATGGCTCCAATTTTTTCATTAAACTTTGTCCTCGGATAGCGTAAAGGACTCTTAAAAGAATGAGGCAGATATTGTTGTAGTTCAAATCTTTCATTTTTCGAAGTTTGCAAAAGTTTAATTTGTTTCGGTGTCTTCCTACAACTAAAATATTGAAGAGAAAGATTTTTTCTCAATAAAATCTTATCTCTAAAGTAGAACTTTAAATTAGGTCATTGACAATTTTTCGAATACGTGAATGTTTTCATATAATTTTGAGCGAATTATAGGTGATTTTTCAATATTTTTCTCACAAATCGCTCCAAATTTTTTCTTTAAATTTTTCTCCTCATATGTATCAAAGGATGATAGAAAAGTGTGTTACTTCCATTTTCGACAAACTCTCAGAATTTTCAAATTTTGCAAAAAATTGATATTTCAAAAATACAAAATTTAAGATACAGATTTTTGCCTTAAACAAAATCTGTTCTAAAAAGTTTATTTAATTAAATAATGTACAATTTTTCGAAAAAACAGTATTTGCATAACTTTTGATTGCAGTTCATGTAATTTAAAAAAAAGTTTCTCAAAAACCACTCTAATTTTTTTAATATTTCCTCCAGATGAAAAAAGGGACGCTAAACTAATGGCGCACGTCTAATTATCTTCGAACTTTTTGACTATTTGAAAATTGAATGTTGCAAATCATTGAACAGGCAATTACATTTTCAAGCTTTGGACCTTGTAAGTACGTAAGAGCAACTGCGTAGCGGTATCGCGCACAGTAAGTTAAGTCGATGGAGCTGAGTTAGAGATTCGGCGCAGGAAATACTTTTTGCTTGTTGAAAACACTTTTGCAGGTTCATATAGAGGTAAAATATTGCTGGGCCGTTACAAATAATGCCAGAAAATACGTTCTGTTGTAGCAATTTCTTAACATTCAATTACTTTACAGTTAGTAATTTATGTACTTATTTTATTTTGTATTTCCATTTCTTCTTACCCACCAGAACAATTCAAACTAAAGTAATACTAACGCCTCCATACCTTCTTAGAACTAGCAAGGAATTGTCAGTGTAAAAGAAAGAAAGAAAGAATGAATGAATGAATGAATGAATGAATGTATACATGAAATTAATATACAAATATAACCAAAAGATTGAAAAATATATGACATTCATCTTGGCATATCCAAATAAAAATATAAAATGAAGTTGTATATATAAAACAATCATGCAAAGGAAACAAATGAAAGGTAACGGAAGATATAGTACTCATATCTGGCTTATTTAAAATTCCCAAATTCTAAAATAAAAGTAAAATTACATAGTTTTTGGTAACAAATAACACTTCAGTTGTTAGTGTTTTATTTTTCCCCACACAGTTAATATTTCATAATATTTATATTTTTAGCATGATACTGATATCCTGATACTGATATCCATATCCATCAGCTGGTGAAATGGATTCAAAGAACGACACGTATGTTACTATTTTTTTATCAAAAGGTTGTTTATAATATGTCAATGCATTCCCTTAATTTTGAATTTGCTTACATTTTCTTGCAAGGGAGTTGTTTCAACTGCTGGGATTAGTGATTCGACCTACGAAGAGCATGGTGTTTCCATTCCAAATCAAGAAAAGGAAAGGGTGATTCACGTTAACCTCCACTGTTTCGAATAGGCTTTCCATAAAAAGATTCATACCTGTAAAACAAAAGTTTCAGGAGAAATGTTTATAGATTTTAGCGACTTGGATTAACGACTCTTCCTATGAAGAGTATTGTTTTTCCATTCCTAATTATGTAAAGAAACGGATGATTTGCGTTAAACTTCACCATTTGGTAAATCGCTGCCGAAAAGGAATTTAAACCTGTGAAACAAAATTTCATCAATTTTGGTTTTCAATCTCAATTTTCACAAAGAAATTAAAGATTGTTGATGAAACTAGATATACGTACATCAATATTCAGAAAAGTCGTATAAACATACTACATTTTATGCAACCAAATTCTCTGAAGTATAAGAGGTGCATACATTAGAGTATGGATCAATATTTTAAAAGTGGTACCCATTTTGAAATTCTTCAAACATTAAGAATATCAATTCAGTGAGAAGATGGATGGTTTGCGATGCAGAATAGATAAATTATGTATGGAAATGTACCCATAATATTTAGTTTTACTTTCTCGTATTCAAACGTCGGTGCTATTTTGTAGAAATCCTTACGGAGGGGTAACATCAAAATAATCTTCCACAATAAAATATGTTTTTCCATTAAATCCACACGTTATATTACTATTTTTGAAAAAATATGGAAAAACAAAATAATACAGCAAAATAACGTACGCCAGCTTACATAGTGCTCTAAGCTCTATCCATACATAAAGTTTAAAGAAAAAATGTTAGTCCTTTTGCGAAAATGACATTTGAGTATTTCTGAAAATGCGGAATTTTGAGCTTATTTTCACAGAAAAACTTTTTGAGTTTTCGAGAAACTTTATGAGACTTACTTTGGAGTACACGTTTTAAATTCAATCATGTTTTAAAATTGCCATTAACGACGTGAGTGAGATGTCAAAAAATTACAATTGTGTAATTGTTGAAAAACTGAGGAATAAAGCAAAATTGCTTTTATGTCATCTCATACAGTATGTTTAGCAGTGCCCCTGCCAAGAGTTTAAAGAAAAATTAGACCCTTTCTAAAATCATTTTGTTTTTTATGTTTTAATATTGCACATATTTCACTCAACATTGTGCGAAAAGAATTCAAATTTACAAAACAATGTGCATGACCTTAGTGAATGAACTAACTACGGAGTACAAACTTTATTGGAAAAAATCACTACCTTCAATTTTGTGGTAGTAGGAAGCCGTAAATTAAATTATGTTATTAAAAATCGTAGAACTTCGAGTTAGGCCAGATTGACGGGCAATACACATTTTGGAAGAAATCCAACTGAAAGCTTAGGCCCTAGTGTTGTTCACAGACTACGGACGGACGCACAGACTAACGAACGGAGTTATGGAACTAGTGGTGCTACAACACTGTGTTTATTCAGGAAGTATTAATATATTATACTACTGGTGTACATCAGCACACATTTTCTCACACTAATTCTAAATTTGAAATTTTCGAAAATTCAGAGAGTTCAATGAAAATGAGACTCACGACAGTATTTTAAGCGCCTTTCCTTCTAATCTCAGAAAAAAAATTGTAGAAAAGATTTGGAGCGGTTTTTGAGAAGACTTTTTATATATTTTTGCACTTCGTAAGAAGAGGAAGTTATGTAATTGTGCGCCGGAAACGGAGAATTTTCGGCGGAAAAACTCTTTCTGCAGGACCCTGATAACGAAAAAGTCGATAAATCTTGCTGCTATATATAGTACATTACTTCCTCTAACGGGTAGTGTAACCAGAATCCGTGTTTTGTTGGTCCTTGATACCGAAAAATCAACTGACGGCAAAGTTACTGTCTGCTTGTCTGTCCGTGTGTGGTCAACGCTAGCATCAAAACCGTTCAGCTAATTTCCTCCCAAATTGATATTTCCGCATCGATCTGAACGACTCCAAGGCTTTGGAGTGTTAAACTTATATTTTAGTTTTTGAGGGTTCTATACATGAAGCCTCAAAAGCATTTTAAAATTTTCTCAAAAATGATACCAAAGTTTTTGATTAAACTTTCACCTTGGATAATGTAGACAGTGCTGAAGAGAATGGTGCAAGTCTCATAATCGTTAAAATCCGACATTTTTCGAAATTTGCAAAAGTGCAGTTTGTTGAGGCGTCCTCCTACGACTATAATATTGCAGATAGATGTTTGCTTAATGAAATCCGTTCTTGAAAGACAAAGTTTCAAATAAGGACTTGTTCAATTTTTCGAAAATATGAGTTGATTTCTTGTTTTTGAACATTGCATGTTGGAAATCATGGGACAAATTCATTTTAAGCGACATTTTACATCAGTCCTTGAGAACAACTGCATGGTGTAGCTGCGAGTTAACTCGATGGATCTGCGTTCAAGTCTCGTTGCGGAAAAACGTTTCTCGTGGATGAAAACACTTCTGCGGGTTCATTTCGTAGTTCAATATTGCAGCAACATTGCAAATAATACGAGAAACCATAAAATGTACTAACGCTGTGTTACTTATGCTTCCACACCTTCTTAGGGCTAGCTGGGAAATGGTGGTGTAACAGAATGAATGCATTAATGAATTAATCATTACTGAAATTAATGTGAAAGTGCATGAATAAACATAAGATTGGAAAATGAATAATATATCTATCATGTGGTAACTAGATAAAAATCTAAAAAGAATTGTTTATTTAAAAATATAATCCTAAAGAGACAAACGGCACATTGTGTTTGTATTATGACAGTGATGTCAAGGTCTCCTACTGTTACCGGTGTCATGCTTTGTGGCACGTCACGAGATTCTCAGCGCAACTAGCGCTGGGAAAGGCAACTAGAATAAATAGTAATCCCGCCTTTTCCCAAATTGACAGAATCGCATGTAAAAAATAGGATATGCACAGAAAAATAAAAGTAAAAACAAATAAAAAATAACAACAATCATTCTTCAATTTATTTAAATCCCGCCTAATAGTTTTTCGTGTGTCAAGCGTAAAAGCATTCAGGGCGACTTTGACTACCTACTGCTCTCTTGTGGCGAGGTGATCAACTCCGTGGAGGGGTGATTTCGTCGTGATATCCGTGCCACAGACTGCCGTTTGTGGAATAGACCTTGTCATCACTGTATTAGGACGTAGGGGAGAGTAAACTGATTCACTTTTTGTTAATTTGCTTTAAAACGTTCTTTACTTGACCTATACACGTGAAATTTTGCATGATATTTCAGTGAGGCTTTCTCTTTATATTGTGGGAACAAATATCATCATGGTGTCTACAATTCTTGTGAAATATGGAATGTTTCATACATTTGCAATAGGACCAGTTAACTTAACCGGTAAGGTTAACTGGACCGGATATTTAAATAAGCTCTGACTGACGTATTAATGAAAAAATCTTCTATACATTGCTATAACCTTTTTTGCACATAAAATGATAGAATGCTTAATAAAGGTTATAATCTTCCAAATTCACGTTAAAATAAATCATGACTTTAAATATTTCCCTGCCGTCCTTCAGCAGGCATGGAAACTTTGTGTTTACTGTTGAAACCAAAGCATTTTGGTTGGTCAGGGCATCAAGTGATGTCACTGTTAATTGAAAATCTGCAAATACTACTTTCGAAAAAAATAAAGGAGGTAACTTAACATAAAGCCACGGCGATCCAATTAACCCCACAGCACATATTTTTTTTCTTTATGTGCCCGAAAACATACAAGCCTCGACGTATTATTAAAAAAACACACAATTATAAAGCAGAAATACTAACAATTAATCTAGTTTGAATATTTTTCTTATAGTTATTGTAGTTATTATTCAATCGCAATAAAATTGCAAAGTGAATGAGTGGTAGAAAATATTTCTGACCTGTCGGAAAATAAATGCCTTACTGAACTCAAGAATGAAGGTTTGCAACTAATGAAAGTGGATTAGATTATCAGCCCTGTAATTCTACGAATGCCATCCAGTGGAAAAAGCATTAATCACTCCCCACCAACATTTAAAAGCATGGTACACTTAACCTAACGGATCCAGTTAACCTTACTTCCCTTATCTCATACGCCCACGTCATGATGTGGAATTATTTGCAACGTCCATGACGATTTTTGCATAACATGATCTGGTTCACGAAGTGACAAAGAGACGCTGCTCTTCGGACAACCGATTACGGAAGTCGATCGAAAGTGCTAGCGCAATTCGCGTGAAGAAGTTAGTCGGCCGCAGATTTTCGAGAATAACAGACGTGTTACCTGGATTAGTAAAGTTCGTATTGAAACTTGTGGAGACACGTTTTGTGGTGAAAGTTTTCGATGAACATCGTCTTTTGTGAGTGTATTAGGAACTGAAATTAGGGAGATATTTATTACTCATATTTAATTCTAAGAAATTTTCGTGAACTTTATGGGAATTTTGGGCCATTTTAAGTTGTACACTGAATCATTTCAAAGGGCGTTAGGTTATCCCGTAAGGAAAGAATAATTACTTTCATAATATTAAAACTACATGAGTCGAGTGCACAGTAAGGAATTTATTCTATTGTGCACGTTATTTTATCAATTATTATGAGAACTGCAGACAGCGAAGTGAATTTGGTAGCGTGAACAGAGTACGGGCGGTAGATCTGAGAAAGTACCATGTTTGGTAATGAAGAACCTAAAATCAAATTAGAAGCAAACGTTTCCACTACTACTCCAAACTTTTCCACAATTAATGAGGATAAATATTAATCGTGAATATTAATCGTTAACATTAATAGTGATAAAATATGGAGGGTATTAAAAGTATTTTGTAGGAACAACGGGTACCGGCCACATTCTTGCGTGAAGGACTTTATATTAGCGATCCGCCAACGGAATTATTAGGGAGTTTTAGCGCCAGGCGTAAGGAGATATCCTTAAACTATTGATCATGTGACTATAAAGTTTATAAAGTCGTAATGAACAATGTTAAGAAGAGTTTTAGCAATTGCGACATTGCGTTATTCCTTATAACAAAAGAAGCATTTCAAGCGTTGAATAAAGAAGTTGCGTAATATATCAAAGTGTGTAAACTAAGTGGTGAGACATTTTAACCCCGATACGAGACAAGAGTATAACAAATCTATATTGTGCACGGGGTTTTAAATTTTATGGTCCACCGAGATGAGTACGCAGTGTGGAATTTTCAATCGGCTTTTCTTGAGAATGTAATGAATATATTAAAACAGCGTTCGTTTATGAGCATAAGACATAACCTAACCCGAAGGTATGATTTCAACTTCTTTGTCGCAAACTTCTTACCTATCACCTCTCCAACATTTTCCGTTAATTCTTACCAGCGTTATGGAGTTGATAAGGAATAATTGTAACTGCATTACATACGGGAATTAGTTTATTAGACGTGGTTTCCTGTTTTTAGGTCGCCATTTAGCCGTTTGTAAGGTGTCCGTAGACTCCTGCAGGTGTGCACTATTTATGAAGGTATAAGTTCGAACCTTAGGCCTAAGGTAAGACGTTATGACTCCAAGGTCCGTCACGTGACAGTGCATAACGTCGCTACCTTACGCGTGGCGCTAAAACTTACTATAGGTAGCACGTGTAAGATCCAGAAGACCAGACGCAACGAGTGGCGAGTTACGTTGCGTGCAGCGGATCCGGAGAACTTCCGGTAGCACGCTGAAACATCCGAATGCTACTCGAGAGACGGTGGAGCGACTGGCCTCCACGGCGTGAAGCTGAAGTCAACGATGCTTGATGAAGTGATGCCAAGGCCATCAGAACAGGTCCGTCACGTGTCCGCTAGTATATAACGTCGCTACCTTACGCGTGGCGCTAAAACTTACTATAGGTAGCACGTGTAAGATCCCGAAGACCAGACGCAACGAGTGGCGAGTTACGTTGCGTGCAGCGGATCCGGAGAACTTCCGGTAGCACGCTGAAACATCCGAATGCTACTCGAGAGACGGTGGAGCGACTGGCCTCCACGGCGTGAAGCTGAAGTCAACGATGCTTGATGAAGTGATGCCAAGGCCATCAGAACAGGTCCGTCACGTGTCCGCTAGTATATAACGTCGCTACCTTACGCGTGGCGCTAAAACTTACTATAGGTAGCACGTGTAAGATCCAGAAGACCAGACGCAACGAGTGGCGAGTTACGTTGCATGCAGTGGGTCCGGAGAACTTTCCGTGGCACACCAAAACATCCTAATGCTACTCGAGGGACGGTGAAGCGACTGGCCTCCACGACATGGAACTGGAAGAACGATTATGCTTGATGAAGTGGTGCCCAGGCCATCAGAACACGCTATCAGAACAGGACACGCCAATACCGGAGGCGAGATTGTTCTGTATTGAAAAATATTTTTTTAATTAGAGCGAAAACAGGAATAGTAGAACAGTGTAGCCAGCGGACTACCATGCATACTTTAGCGGCGGTGATGGTGTAACGGTTAGCGTACACCTTATGGGCTGTTATAGCCATGTTTGCGGGATCAAACCCCCATCGAAGCCGTGGATTATTTAGGGTTAAAAATCCTTTGTACGCCTTCCTTCGGAGGGGAAAACTCGTCTGTCCCATGTTAATAGATTTATTGCATGTAAAAGATCCTCAAGCCTAAATTAAGCCTCTGAGCTAAATAAATAAAATTGCCAGTTTCGTCGCCCAAGTAATACCTTCTTTCGCCCCTAGTAGATGAAAGAAGCGCAACGAAATTTGCGTGGTCAGACGGAAGAGCAGGCCTCATGGCCCGAGTCTCGCCACGTAAAATAAAGGCATTAATTCATTCACTCCATTCTACCAAATTTGAGAGGGTGTAAAGATTCATATTTTTGAAAATGTTTTTATTCATTTTTTTATATTGTGTAAGATTCTAGTGAAATTCAAGTATCAGGAGTGTGTTATTAGTTGTTTTGATATTATTGAAAGTCATAACGGGTAAAGAGTATTCTGAACTTAGGGGATAGTATTCATCAGTTGACAATATATTTCAAACAAGCTAATAGTATAGAAAGATTTGAAAGTCAGATATATAAAAAATGTGTTATTTAGTTGAGCAGAAAGTTCTTTTGTGATGTTGTCATTGATTAAAAAGGAAACATTTTTGATTTCATTAAAATGTTAAGTCTTGATCTGATGCATCTTTTCATGCTCAGAGTGAGCCAAACACAAACAAGGCCCTTACTCGTGGCCCCTCCCTTTTTTATGGAGAGGTATAAAAATGCCCATCTTTGCTGCGACCTTCCAAACGTGTGGCACGTCTCCATTCCCGCCGAGCTTAGTGGATATCAACAGGTACATCACAGCATCAAACTTACTTACTATTAAAAAATTCTAATATAAAAGTAAAACTGCATAGTTAAGGAGGATTCAAATTCCATAAATATCACATCAGTTATTAGTTTTTATTTATTTTGTCTTTAATATTTCATAATATTTGCAAATGTTACAATATCCACTAGTATGTACTATTACTAGATCCATCAGACGGTAAATTGGATTCAAAGTCTGGTGATAGTTTCGTGAAAACGTTATTTATTATAGGCCAATGTATTAATTTCATTTAGAATTTGCTTACGTTTTCTTGAAAGGGAGTTGTTTCAACTGCTGGGATTTGTGACTCGACCTAAGAAGAGCATGGTGTTTCCATTCCAAATCAAGAAAAGGAAAGGGTGATTCACGTTAACCTCCACTCTTTGGAGCATACTCAGGATAAAGAAATTCATACCTGTAAAACAAAAGTTCGAGGAGAAATGTTTCTACCGTAGCTTTTAGCTGCTTGGGTTAGCAGCTCGCCCTATGAAGAGTATTGTGTTTCCATTCCTAATGATGTAAAGGAATGGGTGATTTGCATTAAACTCCACCCTTTGGTACAGGCTTGGCAAAAAGAAATTCATACCTGTGAAACAAAATTTTATCAACTTCCTTTTTCAATTCAGGTTTACAAATAAATTCAAGATTGTTTTTGAAAATAGATGTACATCAATATTCAGAATAGTAATGTGAGCTTACCAGATTTTATTTTACCAAATTCGAAGAAGTACCAGAGGTGAATACATTAGAATTTCAGAAGTTTAAAAGTGTTCAGCACTTTAATTTCTACAATTATGTTTGTATATCAATTCAACGAGAAGATGAAGGCGCAAAATGCGATTTAGAGCGTCTAAATTATGAACGTAATTGTCTCCATACGGTTTAATTTTAGTTTCTCGTATACTAAACTCGATATTTTCCCAGAAATTATGTATATTAATGTATATAAATCGCCGGTAAAGTAAATTAACGAGTGAGATATATTTCAAGAAAATTAAAGTTTGTAAATAACAAATAAGAAAATGGCGTTTATATCGTCTTAGAAAATTTGGTACTATCCGTACAAAACATTTTAGGGAATATTTTTGAGAAAATGTTATTCCAACTTTTCAGAAAATGCACAATTTTCGGCTCATTTTGACACAAACGTTGAGGTTTTGATAAACTTTATCACACCTCATTTGAGGTATTTGTAGACACAAATGCTATAAAGTATGCAAACAGCCGGTAGGGTAAATATTATCAATATGGCAGAGACCTAAAACACAAAATAATACAGCAAAATTGGATTTATGTCACCTTGTACAGTGGTTTTAGCACTATCCGTGCAATTTTTTTTAATCGCAGAATTATTTGAGAAAATCTTAAATCTAATAATAATATAAAATCTTACTGCTCCTTTTTACTTTAAATTTTATCGTATGTATCAGAGAACGATAAAAAACTGGGGCTACTCGTATTTTCGGCGAACTCTGCATTTTCGGAAATTGCGAAAAGTTTGCATTGTTAACTACAAATTTGAAGATTGAGATTTTTGTGTTAAATAAAATTTGTTCATATTTAAAAAAGGTAATGCACACGTTTTTGAAAAAACATAATTCGAAAGAGAAACAGAAGTAAAAGAAGGGACGCCTAAATTAATAATGGCGCACGTTGGATTTTCGTTGAAATATCTCAGATTTTAAAATTTGCAAATGTTAGAAATTATGCGAGAAAATACGTACTGTTTTAGCGCCAGTAGTTCTAATACATAACGTATTCAGAATCCATTTTGTGGTTTTCAATACCCAAAAAAAATATTTTTTTGTCTAAGTTCCGTCCGTCCACTTGCGCAAAAATCCTTCGATTTGAAAAGATTTCCTCAAATTTTGGGAAAATACATAAAGCGCCTTCGACATTTTTCTCAAAATGGTTCCAAATATATTCTTTAAATCCCTTGTAATAATCGAGTTAAAGGCACGTAAAAAGGATGGCAGAGATCCGCTTTTCACGGTTTTCCATGAAACTTCAGAAACTGCGTAAGTTCGGAACGTTTTTCGCTGTTTCCCTATGACTACAATATTGAAGCAATATATTTTTCCTTCAAATTGTTTTATCACAAAGTAGTTCTGTATTTAATGTCAAGTAGAGTTTTTTTTAATATTTTAGTACTTATCGCGTAAAATTGAGTGATATATGAGCAATATTGAAAAATATTATAAACTGAATTGTTTAAAAAACTCTTACAAATTTTTCATTAAATAGTTTCAAGAGAGAGTGCTAAATGCACTGTATAAGATGACATAAGACTATTTTGCTGTTTATTTTTTTTTTCAAATATTCAAGTTTCAAAATTCAAATAATTTTATTAAGTGTAATTTATTTTATATATTTCTCACGTCGTTAATATTGAAATTACTGACAATTTTTATGAATTATTGTTTTTTTGAGGTCAGGTAATTCAAATGCTTTCCTATGAAGTTTCTCGAACTCAAAACCTTTTTTTTTAAGAGATCAATATTTCACATTTAAATAATTGCTCGGATACTTTTTACAATAGCAGCTCTTAATTATTTCTTTAGACTTTTTTAATGCATAGTGGTGAATGTTTTAAGTAATATAAACGCCATTTCCATGTTGAATTTTGAGTTTTCAAAAATTACACAAAAATATATTTTCAATTCCACTTCTCGTTCTTAATATTTATATTATGAATTTTTAGTTCATTATTGCATTTCTAAGTATTTCGAGTGAGATATTTCACGAAGACTCAAGTTTTCCTTGAAAATGAGCTCAAAATTGTCTATTATAAGAAATACAAGACAGCATTTTTTTAAAACTGATCCAATTTTTTTACGAAAATATGCGTACGACTTGGTTTTATTTTCTATAATATTTATTAAGTATTTCAATTCTACGACTAGAATATATCCGAAAAACTAGAATATATGTAACAATATCTTTTAGGCCCCAATAGATGGCAGCTGGAAAAGGATGTGGAATAACCGAAAAGCGAGGCCACTCTAAAAAGATTTGAAAACTAGTTCGAGAATGTCTGTGCGATTGTACAGCTTTACCATTTCAATTTTTTAGCGTGATACTTTACACGACTCTCCTACAACTATTTCTTTTTTTAAATGATATAAATTGTTTTTTTTTAATATTTTTCTTCAAATGGAGCAAAGTATGCTTAAAAATTAAAACGTCTTAACAACACTAATTTCTAACGTTAACTGTCCGTCAGTTACTGTCAAAATTACCCCACAGATCTTGCATGAAATGAAATTTGAAATTATTAATAATAATGGAGAGTAGTTTACTTGAAGGTCCTAGGATGTTTTTGAAATGTTCACAAACTTTACCCACATTTTTCTACTATTTTATTACCTTTTCTAAAATTGTTGTTTCCTGTTGTTTTTGATTGTACTAAAATTTTTCTTTCATGGGAGGAAGAATGAAATCTTGCGTAAGAAATAAGAATCAAACACTTACGGTAACGAATGATGTTGAATAACAACGTGATACAAAAGACTACATTGTTTTGTTGATTCTAGATTGTTGACCATTCTTACAACAAAATATAAAATTTACTAACATAATTATTTCTGTATTTAGAAGATACAAAAAATATAGATAGTACTGCGTTTCGAGAAATATGTTGAAAGTTTTGCACAAGATAGTTGAAGTTTTATAAGAACATAGATTGCGATATAATAATAATAATAATAATAATAATAATAATAATAATAATAAATAATGGCAGTTACAAACATTACGAGAAAATAATTGTTATATTGTAGCACCCTTAGTATTATTCTTTATTATCATTATTAATGATATTATTATTATTTGGTATTTTTCTTTTATAATAATGATAATCTTGGAGAAGGTCGTTAAGACTTAAGGTAGCTGTTTACCCGAGAAACAAATTCTAGAATTTTGGATCTATTTTTTTTCGCCTTTTACAATTGATTTCTTTACGCTTTTAAAGATCAAATAATTATAAAAAATATATTTCTTAATAAATAATTGGAAAAATGTAGCTTTTTACTTCAAACATCATAACTCTACAACCAATTGCTATATTTTGATAATTATTTTTAAACTTAATCTTAACTGCATATTCTAGTGAATGAACTAAAATGGTAAAGGTACTATGCAGTCAGGAATTGATTATTTGGGAAAATATAATATTTTATAAATTTATTCTGGACATTTCAGTGCATAAAACAAACTTTTAGTAAGAGTTTAATAAATATAGTTCATTCACAAGAGAAATTAATGGGTTGCATGCTGCGAAAAAATTGTATAATTATGTTTAATAGTTTATTATTTAGGATGTTTGACATGCATGAATGTGCTGAAAATTCTCAATTCGGGAAAATGCGTCTGACGTTCACACACTAAGGACTTGAAGTTGAAACTCGCATCATAATTCTTTTTTCAAAATCTAAGAAACTTGTCAAGAAACGGTTTAAAACATTTACAAGAGAATAAAACAGAGCTTGTAACCGAATAAAAATTAAAAAATAAGAAATTTCACGATATTTCATCATTCTCAGGTTGACAGCTGAAGTCTATCGCAAACTGTTGGTCTTGAAAATGAACTCTCCAATTAATTAAAAATGAATACCTGATTTTCACTCAAAATATCTTTTTACACTTAAAAAGTAATGATGATTCACTAAAAAATGTTAAACAAACTCGCCCAACTGCCCGTCCTACTATCATCAAATACTTTTAAAATCTCATTTTCTTCTCGCATACTATTGTATTTTTGTGAGTATCTACTATAAATAAATAACAGGCGAAGTTATTTAATGGATGTAATGCTAGGAGCTCTCCCTTCATCTGTCTTGCTAAACGATGCTGGTGGAGTGAGATTGTGACTTCAATAATATGCCAAACGCGTGATAACGACATCCACAAGCCGATCCACACGTGACCTCGGTCACAGTGTTGCTGTCATAGTAATCCTCTGGGATGAAGGCAGTGATACCAAAAAATTCTGTCGCATCTTGTGTCATGGATTCTATATATCTATAACAAACATATATTCCCGCAACCCCTTCTAAATATACCTTCCTGAAATTACACAAATAAATAAAGCCGTACGTAATTATTTACCCATAGGTAGCTAAGCACTATTCTAACAAATTTCTTTGTAGTCGAGGGTACGCGAACCGACCCTGTACAGAGAATCGAAAATAATATTACTGCTTTAGGAAGAGAGATGAATTCAAATTTATTCGTATTTTGCTGGGATAGTACCGTCGGAAATAATAACTCATACGTTTTGTAATTAAAATCAAATAACTTCATTCTGATTTTTCTTTCTTTTTTTCTGAAATGTTGGCGAGAATCTTCTCGCTACGTGTAACTAATTTAACAAATAACAATAGACAAAATACATGTAAAACCCTTTTCGCAATATCCTAACAATAATATTTACAATTAATTTTCTTTGCGTTCACCAATTGAAATTTTCATCATTACGCAAGTGCACTTTGCCCATTTATTAAAACAATTAATTCAATCCTTAATAAATTTATGCATAGCCATGTTCTCTCAATACCTTAAAATAAAATGACATTCTTGGCTTTGCTATAATCTGAAAAATAGAATAATAAATGTTTATCTGCACTTCCCTTTGCTGTAGTTCTGCAACCTCGCAATCTCCAGCATCCATATTCTAATCCACATTAATTGTAAACAGTAACATCCTCAATGTTTCCGCTCCATTTCAACATTCGAATCCAACACACTTCCATCGTCCGCGGCTTAACCATCGATCCTCCTCGTAACTCGGTTCGACTGCGTCTCAAGAAATATCTTCTGACCACGTTGTTTTTAAAAACAAAGGATGACTTGTTCATTACGATGTTCTTTCGTTTTTCTACTTTTGTGTATGTTACTCACTCAATAAACCTCAAAGTATTGTCACAATTTCTACAAAATTAATTATATTGTTCGTGGTTCATTTTAAAATACTGGTTTCATTTTATTTAATTAATTAATAAATAAATACAGTTCTATTCGTTTCCTTTTTATAAAATCTGACGGTCTTCTCACAATGTATAATATTTCTTATCATTTCGAATTCTATTTCCTATTGAACGGAACAACTTGGTGACCCGTTTTTATCATCAAAAATTGCCATACTTTTATTTGTTGCCGTCCCCAAGAACTATTTTAATCTTCGTTTCTGATATTGTGAAAAATTGCTATTTATTACATTTCACCAATGCACCTTCATTTGTTTGTCCATGCCTCCGCATTGCAAATCAAGCGCCTTTTTCTAATAAAAAAAATAAACTTTGGACGCGTCTTGATAGACCGTCACACTGGACACGAATCGTTTTCTTTCAGTATGAATAGCCTCGCGGAAGTGGAATGTGTTAGACAGGAAACAAATCATGTTAATTACAGCAATGTCTAGTTAATTACAAGAGATTACTGGACATTTCTTGGCTATCCTAAAAGCAAACTAAGGTAAAAGGGTACTTGGGATTGTGTACGTAGAAGAATTAGAAAAGTTATATTGAAAATTATCTTATTTTTATTAAGAATTTGCTAATAGTAATACCAATAAAAACACATATTTAAAAATGCTTTATTAAGATATTTCAGTCTTTGTGTCTCGTTCTTTTTTATTTTTGAAACAGTATCGTTCTATTGCAATTAAAAATAATTTAGTGCCTACTTCATACTGAAAGGTATTAGTAGAGTTTATTGTTCTGGGTTAGTTATTCGTCCTAAGAGCAGAATAGCATTTCCTTTGCAAATGAGGAAAAAGAATGGATGATTGACGTAGAACTCCACTGTCTCGAACATACTCAATAGCATCAGATTCATACCTGCAAGTAAAGAACATACGTATGTGAACATGAAAAATTACGTTCAAATTGCCAACTACGAGAGAGAAAAGAAGATTATCTTCAAGATCGACGCAGAGATAAATATGTCAAAAAGGAAGTTTTCTGCATGCTAGTTGCAATATTTTTGCTACACTCGTCTACACAATCGCAACCACTCCATCACACATAGATACACACCTACACACACATATACATGCACACACATACACACACATACATACATCCACATACATACACACACATACACACAATGTTTTCTACAGTACACCCCCTTTTAACCAGCCTCTTTTTGGTCTCTTAGTGGCAGTCTGCCACCAGTTCGGGAAGGGCAATGACAGGCCCGCCTTTCGCGACATGGTTCAAATCGCAAACAAACTAACGAAACCCCAGGATTACTTCGAGAGCTTACGGTTTTCATAATACTAATAATACTAAAATTTAACGCAACTGAAGGAGCAAAATGTCACTCTTAACGCCCTGCGTCGTCCGTTATGGATGAACACCCTCCCGTCTGTTAAGAACATTCGAAACAAATGAGTAGCAACTGGATGACAGTTGAGTATTCCTACTCCGAGGAAAATTATTGCTTATTTTCCTTATTTTTTTTTTCTGAAAATATGATTTTATGAAAAGAATTCAATGATACACGGTTAATAACACTCATAATAGACTTGGTTGATTATAAACACCGCTCACCTCACCTATTTACGAACTTTAACAGCTTTTGGTACTTGGCTGTCCGGGATTAGCCGCTTCATGGTCGATGGAGTTGACGTTTCGGCCATCTTGTTCTGGCCTTCCTCAGAGCTATACTGATGGCCACAACAAAAGAAAGCCACAACAAAATGGCCAAATCGTCAGCTCCATCGACCATGACGCGGCTAATCTCGGACAGCCAAGAATTCAATGGCTCCGGCCGCGGAAGCCTACGACTTTAACAGCTTTTGTTATTGCGGTTTATCAGTACAATGTCATTACATAATAACTATTGTCAGAGCTTGATTTCTAGTGGAACGCTACGAAACGGCGTTCCGGTACCTCGGGAATATTTATTAAATTGTATTATAAATATATAACTACTCCCATTAAATTAATAGTTAATTTGGGGCGCCTTCCGGGCCCTAAAATTTTAGAAATCAAGCACTATTGTATAGAACGTCACTGAGGTGAATGAGATGGGGAAAGTAAGGCTTAATACAAGTGTACATACAAGTGATGCAATTATGTAACAGCGTAAGGTAACTCGTGCTATATTTTTCTTACTCACCAAGTTCTTCCAGGGTCCGATTTTCATAAACATTTCGCTTTGAAATAAAAGAAGCCATATACTTAGTTGTTTGACTATCAGAGGTATATTTTAATGCCATTAAAAGGTATTTTAACTGACAAAAGCGTTATCTGGTCCCGCGGGGTCCGGTTAAGAAAGAGTGTACAGAATATCAGTCTAAAGATCGAAAATATTCTTATGAAAAGGGTGAAACGGTATACATGTAAAATTCTTAATAAAATAAGGTTTTGGAAAATTTTAATCAGAAATATTTTTTGTTGTAAAAATCCTCATCTTAATTTGCTTCAAAAGGCGACAAATTCTGCTGCAGATCAACAGCGCAAAAACCAATGTTTTTGACGAGTTGGAAAATATTGGATGGCTAACTTAATTCCTGCAGTGTAAATACGGCCAAATAAGTACTGTCATTGTATATGTGAGATACCGTATTTCTTAACTATATGAATTGTATAAATTATTAGCACTTGCTGAATTGAGTGATTTGGGGGCTAAAAAGAAGACTAAATAGATTACGCTCAAAATTGGTGAGCGGAAATAAAAATGTTAGTTTAAATACAGAACTCCATTTGCATGCACCTCTACAGAGAACCACATATAACTAATTTGTTTTTAATATTTGAAACACTGGGCATATTCATTATTTGACGAAAGATGATTTTCACGCTACATTTGGCTTCAAGTAAGACATTTGTACATTTAAGTGGATGGGTGGAACATCATGTTTTGAAACGTGATGGATAGTGCAGACTTTGTTGTGAGACACTAAACAGTACTGTACCTGTGGCCACTGCCGCTTCCGTGCCCCGCTCGTCCACGCCGATGAAGGTCTTCTGTACGACTTCGTCCACATAGAGGTTATGGTCGGAAATGCCACTGAGATCTGCGCTTGGGTTGAATAGTTCAGTGATCCCCAGCTGCAAAATAACAGTATTCCTCCACTTACGAAAATTTTTTTAATATAGTTACCTTATGAGTGGAATACAATCCTGAAGTGGTCAACTCAATTTTCAGTTTGCATGCACCCTAAGACATAACTTAGCTGATAATTGAAATGTAGTATTTGATGATGTCGCATCTCTCAGAATTTGAGAAATGCGATTCTTGTAGAGGATTCAATATTTGACGATCTGGAACTCACAATATTGATCAAATGGTGTTGGTGTATCCACATATGAAGAGCAGTCGAATTGTATAAATTGTTTTTTGTTTTTTTTAATTTCTGGGTTATTTGGTTCTTTCTGAACGAATAAATGAATTTTGTAAATAATAAACAATTTGCATGTTTCTGGCGTGTTTCTATGCTTCTACAATGCAAATGTTTGCCTAGAAAGAATTTTTTCACACCAAATTTTGAGTGCTTATTGCGATTGAACAATTCAGAATATCGAAGTAGTTTACTACACAAAATTATGCTTCAAATCGCCTTGAGAACTTTTCTCATTTTCGATGTTTACTCGGACATTCTGTATACGAGAAAATTACAAGAGCATAGCTAAACGCTCACTGCAGTGTATACTAAAGTGTTAAAAAATTCCTTAATAATGCTTTTTATACAGTACGTAAAGGTTGAATAGTACGTACCTAAATTTTTGGCTAATCGAGAGAGGAAGCATTCTAGGCATAGTTGTCAACATACAAAATTCATATTTGTGCATACGTTGCGGCGTCAATCGGACAGCCAAGCATATATTGACTCCAGCCGCAAAAGTTTGTTTTCCTCGTAGATAACATTCCCTAACTGTACAACTCGGAACTTACGAAATTTTACTCGTGCATCCTGAGGCATGTGAAAAAATAAGTGCGTTTGAAAAGCTTTTCTCTGGCAAACGACTTTTGCGAATTGAACGAGATTCAATTATTTTGTCTTCTTGTAGAATCTCAGCCACGTTTTAGTAACAACTTGTTAAGTTGGATACGTACCTCTTTCAGTTTTTCCTTCAGATTGTATTTTGATTCAATTCGTATCTTAGGCAGAGACAAAATGACCTCTCCGAAGCTTGGAGTGAGGTTATTCAAGTCTAATTGACTCAAACCAGATTCCAGGCGCTCCAGACCATCTACAGAGTTGGGCAGCAGAATGACCATATTCATTTGGGCGTCTCCTGCCTGATGATGAAAAATATTGTAAGCAAATTCTATCAAATACGAACAAATTACTTATGATATACAGGATAAGTCGCGCAACTTTAGCTCATCGGGAAGTTTTTGAACGGTTGACGTTATTGCAATGCAGTTTTCATGAAAAATGAGGGAATGGGGCTAATTGCTGCATATATTCGTTTGGTTTTTATTACCTCTATTTTAAGAGACATTGAAATAATTTATTTGATTATTTGAGAAGAATTTATTTTTTACAAATGGATCTATACATATACTAAAAATATATCATAACGAGCATAAAAAGACGAATCTAGTGACATACTTATTTCATATGTTAGATACTCATTTTTTGAGTAATTTGGATTTTTGCGACTCGTGTTTAACGTACATTTTAAATGTAACAGTCCACCAACCAAGGTCGTGCAGCGCTCTTCCTGGTAGCATGTGCTGGGATCATTACAATGTACGTTAAATGCGAGTTGCAAAAATCAAAGTGACTCAAGAAAATGCCTAGCGAACATATGACAATATGTATATCATTGGGTTCGTCCATTTACTCTCATCATGATCCCTAAAATTATACGAGTATATTCGTAGGTCCATTTGAAAAAACAAAATTAAGGTGCTAAAGTTACGTGACTCACCCTGTATATTTTATAAAAAGAAATTACATTTTTGGATTGATTAGCACCATTCACCATCTGCCATGTGCCATTTCAGAACAACTCGTTTGGGTCCCAAATAGGTAAACTTTAAAAAAATTGCATGGATGACGAAAGAAACAAAGGGAAATTTTAAGTAAATTGTCAAAACTCAGCCAATCAATTCAGTATTCAAGAATGTTCTTGTAACTTTGTATTTACATTTTAATGTGAATTGTGAACAACATTTTCTTCACGATTTTTTAGGAGAGCAGAAGTACCATTCAATTTCAATTAGTCTATCTAGAATTTTCTTAGTTAAGTAAGGAAATATTAAATAAAAATTTACGGAAATTGTAAACTTTTGCCGACAATCAATGTCAGATAAATTGCTGAAAAATTTACGACGCTTTTACTGTTCTTTACTGAAAATTGGGCAGTGTTAACACAATGAAATTTGACTTCAGTTGCAGTAATATTGTTCCATTGGGTAGTTGAATAGTGTTTACACAATTGTTTTTATCTCATGTTCAGCTCAAAATTGTTATCTGGGCATCATCTGTTTTTTTTGTTTGTTGTTTTTGATTGGCTGTGGTACATCAAATTGCGTGGACTCACAGAATGCTAAAGAAATTTAATTTAGCTGGGCTTTAACTTAGCATATTAGTGTTTCATTTATGGTTTATTCTTTAAATTGACCAGGATGCCTACAAAATACGTAATTTATCCCAGTATCATATACTAGGGGGAAATTTATTCATTTAACTGTGACACCAAATTATTTTGAACATATAATGTAATGCGCTTTAAATCGCACAATAATGTCTTCAGAATATATTTTATAAATACTTTAAAGACATTTTTTTATAATTTCTAATTGATTCTTATTGCACAGAAATTCTTTTAGATAATTAAAAAATTAGGCGTGAAAGTAGTGGAATACCTAACATTGTCGAGGATGTTATTTACATTGTAAGTGGAAATACGGAGAATAATTATCCTCCATGTTTCTATCATGGGCTTGAAAAAGTGGATTTACTCATCAATGAAAAAGTAGATTTTGATATCTGAATGCATTTGAAATTCCCGTTAATATTGTGATGAAACTGATGCCTGAATTTCATTGGCTGAAGTTTGATACGATTCGCAATCTTTCCACCGTGGTTCCGCCTCACTTGAAACGGCCAGCAGAGTCGATTGTACGTGTCTTATTAGAAATGTAAACAAAAACTAATAATATGAAAACTAGCGACAATAAACCGCGCAAACGTGAATTATCCGTAAAGGATGAAGAAACTCACTCTGTAAGGCAGTTTCACAGCTTTGGCGTCGACTGCTGGCAGCTCTCCGTAGTCGAGCTGGAAAGTTCCGTGCATGGTGGGAACATTCACTTGCGAAGTCGGAGTCAGATGGAAAACTGAAGAGTTCGTTTGGGATTCTTCGAAAGGTTTCCACCATCCCGCTTTGAAGTATATAGCATTGACAAGTACCAATCGCGTCAATGAATTGATTGACCCTGGAAAGAGAAGGTCCTAGATATATTCAACAATTCCCAGTTTCCTCCTTCAGATCGCATAGTAGTGATTACCATGTTCAAGAAAAAACAACAACAAAGATAACGAATAAATCTTGAGGCTGTAAGAAAGTAGGCAACCGTCAACAATTATATTTGAAGTGTGGTCAATAAATTATGTTATCTAACACAACATCCTTTTTAATTTGACTACACTTGGGAGCTTCCCTAGAAATATTCGATAAATACATACTAGACGTATTGAACAATTACAGCCAACATGAGCGCCCTGCCTAGCTAGTTACATTTTCAAAGACTGCTCCAAATGTATCCGTTATTACATATGAAAGGACAAAAATTAATACAGAATAAATATCTTAAAAAGATATGCCTTACATTGGCCAATTAACTACAGAGAAACTTATGAGCAGTCATTTAAAGGCAACACGAATTGAGTAGTGGAAAATTTAAAATGAAGGTGGTGGGGAGACAGGAGATGGAAGAAATGCTGAGAGTGTAGGCAGTGGCGGGATGCAGGGCGTGTCGGAGCTGGGAGGCGGAACAGTTAGGCAGGGCAGAGCGGACTGTTGAATAGG